>PVJC01027029.1:0-23632 GCA_004026665.1 Murina feae | reverse complement strand
CTGGGGGGTCAAGCCCATCAACCTGTGCATGTGCCCTTGGCCAGAATCGAACCTGGGACCCTTCAGCCCTGAGGCTGACGCTCTATCCACTGAACCAAACCGGCTAGGGCTCCCTTCACGTTCTCCCGCTCTAAGACATTCTGACAGTCTAACCCACTCAACTTCCCCTCCCTCCTATTTCTCTGGGTGTGTCCCCTATTACTTTGGTTTTTTGTTGGTTTTTTGCTCACCTACTTCAGTTGCCACCACTTGCACGCGATACACGCTTTCAGCTTCCCTGTCCAGTGGGGCCGCACTGAAGATGTCGCCAGTGGCAGGGTCAATTCTAAGCCAGCCCCTCGGGTCGCCTCTCAGGGAATAACTTCATAAAGTGAAAAGAGCAAAAGAAAGCCCGTGTTACTCTATGTGGAAACGGGAGGGTAGTTTATGCATCACTCTGCTGTCATGTCAACATTACCCCTTGCATATTATTTATGCCATATTTTAAAGGTCCTTATATAATACAATCAATGCTTCATTTTCATCTCTTCTCCCTTCAAAACGGGGATTTGCTCATCTTTACAAAGTGGTAGTTGTACTTGTTTCATTAGAAAATGTATAGCCACAAATTCAGGGGGCGGAAAACAGGTAAACTTTTCCGGCAATCAAAGAATTCCAATGAAAACAACCTGGAAACAGCTTTTAAAACCGATTAGCAAACCACCGGTCTAAGAAAATGTGAGCACCCAGTGGTGGGGATATTGTGTGAATGGGTGGATACTCAGAGGCCACTGGTGGCCCCGTGAACTCTCTCATTCAACAAACATCTACTGAGTGTTTAGCAAATCGCAGGCAAACGGGAGATGACAAAAAGGGGCCCTCGGGCCAGCAGAGGAGACAGACACAGGGATAAACAACTCCAGTGGAAAGTAGTAAAGACAGGGAAAGGGGCCCTCTGGAAGCCCAGAGAAGTTTATGGGAATCAGAGCAGCCTTTCGGAAGGAGTAGATGAGAAAAGGAGCTGCTTGAAGCTGAAGGGACTGCACATGCTATTGCCTTGGAGGCCAAGGAACAGCTTGCGTGTGGGAGAGCCAGCCGCTCCCGCAGTGTCGGGTAAAAATGGGAAGCCGTGTCGGAAAAGACGAAGCCAGAGAGCCTGGAACAAGCCAGATTGTGGGAAGCAGTGGGCAGCCTTGGGATGGTGTTCAGCGGGAAGGCGACCTAGTCATATTGGCGTTACCAGTGGGACTCACTGATAGGTGTGTCCGATGAATTTGAGAGAAATAAGACTAGGACCACAGGAAGAACAACTGTACAGCCCTCTGTGGAGCAACACATCATAGCCATAAGGCTGTTCATTTCTTCAGACCAAAGCATTTCTCCTCTGGAAATGTTTCCTCAATAAATCCCCCCCAATTTAATAGAAGTTATAAAAGAATTACATGCATACCAATATGCAAAACATTTTACATCATAAAAAATACTGAACAACCTACATGCTCACAATAGGAGCAAAAGATCTGGGTTCTAGTCCTATTTATGTGCTTATTAACTATGTGAACTTAAAGAGGTTATGTATTGACACAAATATAGATATATACACATACATATATTTCTTGGGCAAATTAATGATCATTGTACATTGTACATTGTACATTAAAAAGTTATGATGTGTAGCCCTGGCCGGTTTGGCTCAGTGGATAGAGCGTCGGCCTGTGGACTGAAGGGTCCCCAGTTCGATTCCGGTCAAGGGCATGTAATGTGGTTGCGGGCACATCCCCAGTGGAGGGTGTGCAGGAGGCAGCTGATCAATGTTTCTGACTCTCTATCCCTCTCCCTTTCTCTCTGTAAAAATCAGTAAAAGATTTTTTAAAAGTTATGATGTGTTATTTCAGCAAATTTTTTTTCCAATCACAGTCTATTCTATATGCCAACCACTGTGTTGGGCTGTGTGTGCCAGTGACGCACAAGGACATCCTATGCAGCCAGGATTTCATCCCTGAGTGAGATGGGAACTCTTTGGAGGGCTCTCAGAGGAGTCATGTGATCTGATTTCCTTTTCCCAAGGACTATTCTGATTGTAGTAAATAGACTCAGCGTGGGACACGGATGAATCCGGAAAAGAGACAACGGGGGCCTGAACCATGGCAAAAGTGATGAGAAGCATTTGCATTCTGGATGTATTTCAATGAAAAAATCTCTAATCTTTACTGGTGGGTTGGATTAGGATCCATTGGGGGTTGATGGTTTATAAGTTTATGGAGCTGAGAGAAAGAGAAGAATTAATTTATTCAGGCCAAAATCTTTGGCGTCATCTTAATTCTTAACTGACTCATCACTAGCCTCTGAACTGCTCATTGTTCTGTATTCTTAAAACACTTTTCTCATTTGTCCTCCAAGACTGTTTCTTACAGGATGCTGTCCTTCTCAGTCTCCTTCCTCATCTTTCTGATCTCATTTAATAGTATATACCTACATTCTATCTTTTCCTTGATCTATCTGAGAGGTTTTTTTAAATGCCTTTGTTTTCTCCACTTATAAACTCAAATTTTATTCTCTTGTCTTTGACTAATGATTTGTATAGCATTCTCATGAAGGAGGAAGAAGCATGTGTTCAACAAGAAATGGTTGTAAAATTATAAACATGTCCCCCGTCAGAATTTGTGACTCTGATGTATAGAGTGTATCTATACAAGCCTATACAGTATAGCCCCCACTGTATTTTCCTTCTTTATAAAACTAGAGAAGGGATAAACTAGAGAAGGAATAAACTAGAAGACTAAAACAGTAGGTGAGAACTTCACTCCTTGACAGGCAATCAGAAAAAGGTCTTAGCACTGATTCCAAGTGCCTAAGTAACAGCTTGTTGGGAGACAAGTTTCCCAAATGTTTAGAGAAACTTAAAGAATTATCTTCAAACCATATACATTGGTTATGCCTTATATGGTGAGACTGTCATACAATAGGAGCAAAAGATCTGGGTTCTAGTCCTATTTATGTGCTTATTAACTATGTGAACTTAAAGAGGTTATGTATTGACACAAATATAGATATATACACATACATATATTTCTTGGGCAAATTAATGATCATTGTACATTTTTAAGGCAAATCTTTGTGAATCCTATTGCACTGGGGGGGAAAAAAAGATTGTGAATTGCTAAGATTTATGCATTTAACCACCTCGGCCTGAACGCTAGCCTCGCCAGAGGTGTGCTCTGGAATGGGTCGTGTTACCCCAGACCTACTCTCTGCAGAGGTAAGGAACCTGTACACTCTGCATCCAGAATATTCCCTTCATTGTGTCAGGTGGCTGAGTCTGTCCGGTTGGGCTTTTGCTTCATTCTCTCTGTCTAGACCTCCAGTCGACTTTAGGGGCTGGGCTGGAACTTTTCCCCAAACCCTGGCCACGGGGACTGGTTCAGACACTCTGACTTTGGGCAGCCCCGTCTCTGGACCTCATCTCCTGAACTTACCAGCTCTCAGTGGGACCTGCAGTGAGTGGGCCGGATGCAACCTAACACGTTTCCCACTTGTCTGAGCTTGGATTTCCCCTGCTCCCCACGCAGGGTACTGACCCCTGCAGGAACCAAGGTCCAGTTCACCACGTGCACTGGAGATGGCTTCACATAGCTGAGAGAGTCTTGGAGTTAGGCCAGGTGCTATGTCCCCTCCCCCCACCGCCGCACCCCCATCCCCCACCCCCCCAGCCACCTCCATCCCTTCTTCCCTCCCACTGGCCTTGGTCACAGCACAGCTAGGCTTGCCCAGCCCTGCTCTCTACCTTATGTCCAGACCTTCCGGATCCTTGGCAGTCATGTTGCCCACTTTGGTGCCTATGGCCACGTCTTCACTGACTTTTGCTTGGAATATGTTTTGGGGAAATTGAGGGGCTTCATTCACATCTGTCACAAAAAGGGTGAATGTGGCAAACGAGCTGGCATTGTACTGAACACCAGGCACCAGAGGCTCCGGATTTTCCGCTTGGAACACAATGTTGTGAATGGCTGTTGTTTCAAAATCAAGAGGCTGTGAGGGGGGAAAAACACAGAGAAAATTAACTTGGGGATGACTAGTTCCCTATAAGATTCATTCCCTACTCTCCTTTAAAAACTCCGACAGAGCAGCAGTTCCTTGAGTCAGTGCCAGCAAACATCTACTTCTCACAATGATAATGGAGCATTGAAAAAGTCTGTGCTGCAGGATTTGTCAGAGCTTTTAATGTGCTAATATGCATGCAGACTCTCCTAGAAGAGCCAATCAATGCAGCACTCCTCAAATTTATCTAACCCTGGAACAGTTCATTCACTCATTCAGCAGAAACCTATTGATTGCCTCAAGCGTGGAAAATGCTTAGAGATTTCCCCATTAGATGGAGAACAATTTTAGAGGAATCTCAGGATCCAAATCCCAAAGTAAAAGTCCTTAAACCCATGGAGAGTGGGAGAGGTTAGAAGAGATGATCGAAAGACAGGTGACCTGCTCTTGTTCCAGGTCATTCCAGACAGAGCCAGAAAAATCAAAAATCCAATTTGGGTTTAGTGTGAGGAAGAATTTTAATAGGGCTACATAGAAAGACAGTCAGAGTTGCTTCAAAAGCAGTTCTCAACTCCGAAAGGTTTCAACAATGGGCTTAAACAACATGTGACAACCTAGCACAGAAAGGACTTAAATATTATTTAAGCAATTGGTTCTGTGGGACTTTGAAGGTCTCCCTAAAGGCAGGGAGTCCACAATTCTATGGGGAAAACTGCCAATCCTAAGAGTGGAACGGTCCCTAAAGTGTGACTTCTTAACTGGGATTAAAGGGCTTCTGGCGATCTGTGAACCTCTAGAAGCCAAAATCTAAATATTATATGTATTTAATTTTTTTCCTAATGATAGCATATGTAGTTTCATCAGAGTCTCAGTGGTACCCAGGACCTCAAAAAGATGAAGGAACTGAAGCAAAGCCCCAAAGGTACATTCTAGGTTATGGGAACTGCACCATTTTGTTCATTCTTCCATGCCTACAAGACCCAGGACTTCTTGGTGAGCTGTCAGTCCTTTGACTTTAGTTTATATCTATTCATATCATGATTAAACAAAAATGTTAATATCCACTGTGAAGAGAAAAACTCAAGGAGTTTTGACACATGATTGCATTAGCTCAGCCTGGCCTTCCCTAATATCTAGAAAAAACTCTCGCCCCGAGTCAGAAGTTGGCTCAGTGCTGTCCTCTCCAGATTGGCTTCCCCGGATCCCCACCCTCCATCCCCAAAGGGACAAACTCTACATCCTCTGCAATCTCAGTTCCTGACCCGGATTCTAATTATTTTATTATCAATTTCAGATTCTACTGTCCATAAGTTCTCTGAGAGGAGAAATTGTGTTATGTTCATCATTGCTTCCTGTCTCTTCCTTAACATGCAGTACCCATGATACATCAGTCAAAAACATGAAGATGAGAAGGCCTTGGTCCTTCTTGAGCCCTGGAAGGCCCCGAGTCCAGAGAAGACCTCCACTTTCCAGAAAGCCCTCTCCTCCATGCACACGCAAACACACACCACATCACAACTCGATTTCTAGCTCCATAGAAAGTGCGATAGAAAGATTGCTCATACGGAAGGGAACGAATTGTATGTGAAGTTACCAAGTCAATTGAGACAGAAAATAAGAGGCAATTGACAGAATACAAATATACAGGATATAAAACATGATAAGCCAGCTGAGATGGAAAAAGAGAGAGGTTGTTCACAGAGGTAAGCTCTCACTGTCTGCACAATTACCTCTTTTTTTTAAACATATTTTTAAATTAATTTCAGAGAGATAGGGAGAGAGAGATAGAAACATCAATGATGAGAGATAATCATTGATCGGCTGCCTCCTGCAGACCCTACTGGGGATGGAGCCCACAACCCAGGCATGTGCCCTTGATGGGAATTGAACCGGTGTCCCTTCAATCTGCAGGTTGATGCTCTATCCACTGAGCCAAGCCAGCTAGGGCCTCACAGTGGCCTCTTGATCACTACCATCTGGGGAGCAGGGGTGAGGGGAAGGAAGCTGGAGCTTCTGACACCTAGAGATCCAATCCCCATCTCAGGGGATGAAAACAGAGGCACCAAATTGGCAGAAATCTTGACAGGTGAAGCAGAAAGGCAGCAGCTCCCAGAGCAACCCATGATAAGGACAAAGGACATGTTTTCTGTTCCTTGCTGGTCCAGCCATGCCCAGGCTCAGATAGGCAGCGTAGCCATCTGCGGCCTCAGGCAGAAGAGGCACCTCCCATTCTCACCACCAAACAGGTCTTAAGTCTTCTCCCTGAATTTCTATCCAGTCACTGTGGCTCTGAGAGGTGAGGGATAAAGAAATGAGACGGTATGTCTGCAAATGCGAAGTAGCCTGTGTTACCAGAACAGAACATGCGAGGCTGAGAGTAGACAGAGGTGGTGGAAAAGATGGTGGACGTCAAGCTGAAGAGCTGGGACTTTATCCCCGAGGAGCAGAGGGAGGTGGCAAAGCCCCAGACGGACAGATTAGTGTTTTAGAAAGACACCTCTGAGAGAAGCCCTACAAGGGATGGATTTGAGGTGAGCCAGGCCCAGACAGGGAGACCCGTGAGAAAGATGTCAATGCCTCTTAAACCTTATCGAATGGAAGAGCAAAGGAAAAAAGGAGCAGCCTGTCATCGATCAGCCTGCTTAACTTTCACACCAGGAAAAACATTGAGCCAAGTCCTCCAGGGAAAACATTAGAAATGAACGAGACCAAACTGGCTCATGATAATCAGCGGAGCTTAATCAAGGGCAAGTCTGTCGAACCATGTGTATCGTCTTTTATAATGCAGGGATATGCTGCAAAGCCAAGTCAAGAGACCCATCACGGCCTTGTGGGGTGGCCTCACATCCATCTAGGAGACACAGTCATCAAATAAGCTGAAAGAATGTGCTCAGGCTCGCAGTTCCTCTTCTGCACACCAGGGTTTGAAAGGCCAAACCTGGTGACTTAGACTCAACTTGAAGACAGATAAAAGTGCTGAGGGAGCGGAATTGCAACGGTGGATATTTAACATGAGAAAAAAACTGTGCATTCGTTTTCCAGAGGACATCTGGGCTGACTGAAAAATAGGTTCTGTGCCCAGGATTCCAAATGACCAGCTATAATGGAGAATTGACAAAACTTGCATTTTCAAAAATTAAAGCTAAAACAAAACTCTGATTTTCAGGAAATGGAGTCCCAGGAGAGATGTTGATGCACTGGCTTGGCCTCAAAGAAATAGCCTTCCTGCTCCTGACACCCCCTTGCCCTTAAGAGTATCATGATCTCTCACACAATAGGCCAGAACGTTGGGTGGCAGTCAAACTGAGTAGGACAGCATTTCTATAAAACTTGTTTAATCTTAAGCATCACTTGGGGCAAATAAAATAATAGAATATACATATATTGGTCTTTGCCCCCAGTTTCTGGCACAGAAGCACCTAAAATCCTTGTAATTTCCTAAGTGAGAAGAGCACTAAGAGCATCTTTTGTTCTGATATTTGGCCTTTGACCCCAGTTCCTGAAACTGAGCACCTAAATCCCTTGGAATTTCCCCAGGAATAGAAATGTCTTTTGTGCTAATAAGGCAACTGTTGGTGAACTCCTGGGTGGGGGCTAGTCACCAGAAAGACCAAGGCATGATTAGAAGCTTGGAACGTTCCGCCCTACCCTACCATCCCTTCCAGGGAAGGGAAGGGAAGGGAAGGGATGCTAGAGATTGAGTTAGGAATCACTCCTGTCTACTTGAGGAAGCCTCCATAAAAATCTCTCAAGTATGAGGATCGGAGCACTTCTGGATTGGTAAACACGCCCATGTGCTGGGAGAGCAGTGCACCCCAAATCCATAGGGACCGAAGCTCCTGCACTCAGACCATTGCAGTCTTGTCCTTTGTATCTCTTCATCTTGCCGTTTGCCTGTATCCTTTACCATATCCTTTAACACACAATAAACTAGCAAATGTTAGTGTTTGAGTTCTCTGAGCTGTTCTAGCAAATGATGGAACCCGAAAGGAAGGGGTGGGTGGAGACGGGGTAAAAGGATAAACGTGTCTATTCAACCTTAAAAGGCTATCTATCCATTTTTTTTAAGAGGAGTCTATGGCTGGCACTTTAGAAGAAATAGCCTTAAGTGGTTATATGATTCATCAGTTTAACCCCCCACGTTTGCAAAGCACACACCCTACCCAGACTTAGGAAATCAAAACCTAGAACACCTTATTAAATTTGAACTTCAGATGAACAACCGAATTTTTTAGTATAAGTTTGTCCCAAATATTACATGGGACACATACTCTAAAAATTGTTTATCGTGTGTTGTATGTATTTTATATGGCAATCCTCCCTCCCCCCACAAAGCTTACTTGGTCAGCTAATGACAGACTCGGAACTAGGTTCCCTGCCTTTTGTCCTCTGGGCGGACAGGGAATGACTGAGATTACTCCAGGGTCCTTTGCCTCCCTGAGAGGTCGCTGCTGATACATCACCTCTGCTTATAGGTCCATGCATAGCCATAGGAAATTAACCAAAGAAAAAAGGCAAATTCCATGAAAGAGTCATTTACCTTTTTAATGATGACATATCCCGTGTTGTTTTGGGGATCGGTGTCAATCCCCAGTCGCCCCTCATCATCTCCCTGTGTAATTCGATACAGGATTTTAGAACTCCCAGTAAACGGCTCATCAGCGTCTGTGGCCTGGATGACCAAGATGGTGGACCCAATGGCTGTGTCTTCGGGAAGGGTCAGGTTTCCGTACTAAGAAGGAAACAATAAGAATGTGCATTGTCATCAAGAATAATTAGCCGTCAAAGGTCTAACTTGTCTCTTTAGCTTCAGAATGGACACCAGTCTTAGTTTGCATCAATACTCACCACGCATGTTTTTCCTATGGCTAAATATGTTGTAGCTGATTTTGACATTAATCATACTCATAGACTGATATTCATTGTACCTAGAAACAACACATCTCAGAGAGCTACCGGTAGGATTCTCAAACAGATTCCCATTCCCACATCTAATACATTTACTAACCTTACTTATTATATGAGTGAGGGCAAAAATAAATACTATATATTGAGCACTTACCATGCGGCAGGTACGTTTACATACGTTTTTCTAATTAGTCCACAATCAACCAAGAAGTAGTGGTTAAGAGTCTGAACTTCTGAGCCAAATAGTATAAATCCTAGGCTTGCCACTTACTAGCAGGGTGATTTGAAGCAAGTTATCTAACGTATTTAAGTTTTGGTTCCATCATCTGTCTAATGGAAATAACAATAATAGAACTACTTCATGCTTGCTGTGAAGTTTAAGAGATAACGCATGGAAAGTCCCTGACACCTGGCACATAGTAAGTATCCAATAAAGATAAGCAGTAAGGCCTACTGAGTAGCTATATCATCATCTCCATTCAACAGAAGAGCAAAGGATTGGAGAGATAAAACTCTGCTGAAAATCCCCCAGAAATGATCTTAAAGAGGGAACTAGCCAGGGCCCAGGATAAGGCTGGAGCAGTGACAGCAGCAGACTCATCATCTAGAGCCCCGTTTGCCCTTCCAAGCTCTGACACTCCCAAAGCTGGATCTCACCTTCCATTGGAAACCACTGCCTTGATGTAACACAAGGATGAGAACATGGAGGCTGAGAAGCAAATGATTCCAGCTCATGCTTCCTTTGCCTCAGTGCCCGTTACCCGGGTTATGTTCAGTCACACCTCTTACCACCCTGAACTCTTGCATAAATCAACTCCCCTTCTTTGCCACAGCCTTGCCCCTATTTTGATGTATAAACATTTTGACATATGAATAGGGTTATGGGCTATGTCATAACTGACTTCGGACAAACTAGTAAAACGGGCTTCTCTCTGCTGCAGAATAAGTAGACAGAGACTTGCCCTCTAAGGGAAGAGCGAGAGAACTACCCTTAAGTTTAATAAAAGCCCACGTCAACAGCAAGTAAACATTTTTCTTGATGTCCTCACCTGAATCTTTTTACTCCTGCTTTTTCTGCCCAATGCTCCTAATTCTTGCAAATATCTTGGGTGCATTTTTCCTTGGCTTACGCTAGAAATTATTAGTATTTTTTCCTTCTCCTTTTCTCTTGTCCAAATACTGCAAAATGAGTTTAAGTTGCCAATATCCCAAAGACTAAACTTTTTACTCAACATACTTGTTTGAAACCTAGCAGTAATCCATTTATCATCCTACTACACACAAAATCCATAACGACAAACTACGCGTAGCCATTCGACTCCTTTCAATCTGACAACTATTGTGGTTGCAGCTTGTAATCGGCCCTTGGAGTAAATAAGCCTTTGGCAGAAGTTTACAAACAGACATTCCCAGATACTACACCAGTGAATGTTCCCCTGAGAATTTCACAGGAGAAGGTGTCTGGGTTGTTACCAATGCATTGACTAAGTCTGGCATTTTTCCTGCATACTGCCTGTGTCTCGATTCAAGAGGTAGCTATCAAGTGATACAAGCAAAGTAAAGACAAAACAACAGATGACAACTACTCACATCTGATTTTTCAAAGATGGGGATCTCATCGTTGATATCAATAACATTGATTTGCACTTGACAGCGGGTCTGGAAATCTAAAAATCAAAGTCATATCACAAACATTTTTTTCACGGAAAAAGCATGCATTAACATCAGAAACCTGCAAGAAAAGCATTGGCAAGTGAAGTGGCAACTGTGGTCCGAATTTCGCTGTTGACATGCAATTTATGTGGAAATGGGATCCTCTCCTCCCCACCTGCACCCACAAGCTGGTCACAGGGAGGCTGCAGAAAGTCCTGCAAGAAGTTCGCCTGGGCTTCCCACGTCCCTCCACCTGCCCCCTCCAGGGTTAGGGCTGTTCTTGGGCCACACTGTTGCTTTTCTGTGAAGCAGCCTCTTTTTCCTACGTAGTGACATAGCCTTCAAAGCCCAGTGCAAACCTCTCCTTCCAGAAAACCTTCCCCAAGCATCCCAGCTGGCTCTTTCCCTCTCTGACTGTCCCAGCACTTACTGTCCTACCTCTCCTCTGCTCCCACAGTGGGAAGGAAGGATCAGGTGCCTGTTCCCTGCCAAGTAAGAGAGGAAGTAGTACAATTAGTCCCCTTCAAATGGCTGACCGCCATTTGGGGCAGAGGCAGCTCATGGAACCCTGGGGAAATGACACAAGCTTTTAGGAAGAGGTTTGACAATTCAAAGACCTAGTTAGAGACAGCAGCTTCAACCTGGGTCTAAGATGAGTGTGGGTGGGAGTGGGATGCCCAGAGAAATCCTGTATAATAAAAGGCTAATATGCAAATCGACTGAATGGCAGAATGATCGGTTGCTATGATGAGCATTGATCACCAGGGGGCAGACACTCAATGTAGGAGCTGCCCCCTGGTGGTCAGTGCACTGCCACAGGGGGAGTACCGCTCAGCCAGAAGCCGGGCTCACAGCTGGTGAGCGCAGCGGCAGTGGCAGGAGCCTCTTCTGACTCCATGCCAGCACTAAGGATGTTTTTGTAAAACTATGCTAATTACAGCCTGGTGTCTAATTTTCTGTAGCATATACTAGAATGTTTAATTTCATCAATACACATATATATTTATGTATACACCAGAGGCCTGATGCACGAAATTCGTGCAAGGAGCTCGGCCCCCACCACCACCGCGGCCGGTGGCCTCTGCCATGATGGCCGCCTCTGCCTCAGCCCTCACAGCCCCAGCTTTGTCCGGAAGGTCATCCAGAAAGACATCCGAAAGGATGTCTGGTCTAATTAGCACGTTACGCTTTTATTATTGTAGATATGTTTTATTATATTTTTTCCATAGACATGTTCAGGTACATAGACAACAGGTAATCTGCTTTAAACTGCTTTGGGTCCCCCTGTACTTTCACCTCTTCCAGAAAGCCTTGCCCTTTCTCTCCCTCCACTGAGTCACTCATTTCCTTCACAGGCAAATCTTATAGTTTATTTATTCACATGTCCATCTCCCCTATCATGAGTGATCCTTCAGGACAGACCAGGGGTCTTATTTACGCACGTATCCTCAGTACCTTAAGGTGCCACAAACAAGGTAAACGCTCACAGAACGGATGTCTACCTGTGTGAGATTGTTCATTCATCGTGATTTATTGTACTCATTATCACTTTTGTTGTAGTTTTTAACATAATGGTAGGCAAGTGATAGGCCCCAATATTTGCCAAATTACTAAGTTTCAAACATTCTGCCCTGGGGGCTGTTAAACCCCATTTCTCTTCTGTGTGTCAACATCTGCGAAAAGGGAAAAAGTGAAGCACAGTGTGAAATGTCGCCCTTTTTTCCTCCATGCCGTTATAATCTAAGCCTCCCAGCACACCTAGCATAACACTTAACTGAACTATGCTAATCAAAATTCAGCTGTAACTCTAAGAAAGATTCTTACCTTGGGGTGCACATGACCCTAAATTAAGTATGTGTTGGAATACATGTGTTTTGTGTATCTGCACATTTGTCTGAGAATGAATGCATTTGTTTGAGAATGCATCGTTTTCTTAAGATTCTCAAAGGGTCTGGTGACCCATTAAAAATCAAGAACCGCCCTAACCGGTTTGGCTCAGTGGATAGAGTGTCGGCCTGCAGACTGAAAGGTCACAGGTTCGATTCCAGCCAAGGGCATGTACCTTGGTTGCAGGCACATCCCCAGTGGGAGGTGTGCAGGAGGCAGCTGATCGATGTTTCTAACTCTCTATCCCTCTCCCTTCCTCTCTGTAAAAAAATCAATAAAAAATATATTTTTTTAAAAATTAAGAACCACTTGCTTTGAAACTGTGTAAGGAGTGTGAAAGAATGTTTCCTGATATTGTCAAGTGGCTAACTAGAAGCTCATAGAAGATCAAGCTTCCCAAAAGATGCACTTTCCCTCCACTTTCACAGGGTAGGCTACGTGGAGTCCGAAAGGAAGAATTGGGAAATATAATTAATTTTTTTGGTTATGATTATGGTGGCCATGACAACGTGCCTTGCCAACCTCCAACAACAGGGACATTAAAGGATGACACTGCACTCTGTAATCCATCACCACATTTGCACTGAGGCCTTGCTTCCCACAGCTGCCTGCAGCCAGCCACTGAAGAAGGCAGGCATGCTCAGGTAGGCCCATTCTTAAAGGTCATGCACTCCATCAGCGTCCAATTTCGGACTCCCTGATGACCTTGCCAACTTCTCTTGGAGTGCTCAGTGGTCTATGACACTCCCACCAGCCCCCCTTCCCTATCTTCTTCACTCAGGGTCAGGCTTATATTACAGTCTGAAGGTCCTCCCAGCCTTCTCTGTATCTCTCCCCACTTTTTTTCTCAGAGGCATTTCTCCTAATAGCATTCTCATAAACATTTAATCTCCTTTTGGCATCTGCTTCTTGGAGACTGGAACCAACACAACAATGTTGCCTGATCTGTCATTGGACCAGCTGCCTCTGTGTTGCACATGTTTCGCATAGGAAGCAAGGACACTTAAGCAGCATCCTTCTTTAATACACCCAGGCATTAGAACTGTCTAACAAATCACAAGGAAGGGGAAACATGTATTTTTCGCTCTGGGCAGCGAATGTGACACTAACCTTTGTCAGACACCTCCACGGTCAAGAGGTACTGGGGAGCATCTTGCTTCTTCAAGGACTGCATGGCTAACTGGAACACCCCCGAGTAGGTCTGGACGAGGAAGAGCCCATCTTTGGGAATCTTAGGCTCCTGATCCAAAATTTTGTAATGTAGAACACTGTTGACAGTGTTTTCTTCATCCATGTCGTGGGCAACCAGAGTCCCAATACTGCTCACTGTGAAGAAGGAAAGAAGAAAAGTCACCCATCGCCCCATCGCAGACTCTACTCCATCTGTTTTCAATGGTTCCGCTGGATAAGCAGGGCCCTGGAACGCTCTGTAAATAACTTTGAGTCGCTGACTAAAGTTCTTAGGTTTCTTTTGTTCTTCTGACCCTCTCCGTTGTGTAGTGTGTTGAGTAGTGTATTCGTTTGACAGCATCACCATTGCAAAGTGCCACAGACTGGGCAGCTTTCACAACATAAGGTTATTTCCTCACATTTTCTGGATCTCACAGAGGTCTGAGATCAAGGAGTCAGGAAGGTTGTTTTATTCCGAGTCCTCACTCCTTGGCTTGTGCATAGCTGTCATCTCCATGTGGCCTCACCTGGTCATGCCTCTGTACATGTCAGCGTCCAGGTTTTCTCTTCTTGGAAGAACAGCACATTAGTGATAGATTCAGAATGCCCCTGCCTTTGGGGAGCTGTGGTCTAGCTCAATAATATACTAACTTATTCCTTACTATGTCTATATTCTGTTTGGTATCTTATATTAGCCATAATCTTGTGGGACCTGTGTCCCCAAGTACTAGCAATGCCAACATGAATTCATATTGGATTAAGACCCACATTAATGACATTGTTTTCACTTTATGTCTTAAAAGACCCTTTCTCTAAATAATAGTCAGCTTTTGAGATAGTGGGTGTTAGGAGTTTGCCATATAAATGGGGGGCGGGTGTGTGTGATCACAATTCAGCCCATAACAAAGTGTCCCACAAAAATTCGGGTTCACGTCAAACCTCATTGTGACCTTATTTGGAAATGGGGCTTTGTAGATGTAACTAGTTAAGGATCTTGTGATAAAATTACCCTGGATTTAGCCTGGGTCCCAAATCTAGTGATTAATGTTTCCATGAGAAGAGAAAACACAAAGTCACACACACAGAGGTGGAGGCCATGAGAAGCAGGAGGCAGAGACTGGGGTTGTGCTACCAACAAGCAGCCAGGGCGTCCCAAGAGCCACCATAAGCCAGAACAGGCAGGAGGAATGCCCCCCCTCACCCCCCCACCCCCAGCAGGTGCCTTGATTTGAGACTTCTAGCCTCCAGACCAGGCGTCCTCAAACTACGGCCCGCAGGCCACATGCCGCCCGCCGAGGACATTTATCCAGCCCACCAGGTATTTTTGCCGCTTTGTTTTTTTACTTCAAAATAAGATATGTGCAGTGTGCACAGGAATTTGTTCATAGTTGTTTTTTTTTTAAACTATAGTCCGGCCCTCCAATGGTCTGAGGGACAGTGAACTGGCCCCCTGTTTAAAAACGTTGAGGACCCCTGCTCCCGACTCTGAAAGAATACATTCCTGGTGTTCTAAGCTCCCAGGCACTTTGTCGCAACACCCTCGGACACTAATATGCAAGGCAAATGGTCTCACTAAAGGGCAAGCCAACAGTGGACTCCACCCCAGAGATAACTCGGGGCAAAGAGCAGGCACGCATGCTCCCTGCCCTGCTGCATGCAGTTCCTGGCCCCGAGGGTTTATTTCTGTGTCAGTCCAGGGCGTTCCCTAAGTCAGAGGTGATGACTCAGGACTTCACCCAGCTCTGGGGGAGGTAGGATCGATTCTGGATCATCTTGCTCCGTGAAACGGGAATCATGGGTTTCTCTACACGCAGCCGCGATCCCAACGTGGGACCAAGACTTGATCATGTGCCACTTGTGGAGCTAGATTTTCCCCACCTCCCATATCAATTGGCATCTACTGACATATGGAAACGTGAAGGATGTTTATTATGGGGTGGGGGAGGACTTCCTATGTAAGTCTGTAATGGAGCTGGACCCATGGGGATGTGCCTCAGGGGCTGAGGAAGGAGGCCATCATGAGCAACAGAGCGAGAAGGTGATGTATTTATATAGTAGGCGCTGCTATTTCTGAATCCATCACAACCAAGTCGCCTTTGTGGCACATGTCTGCCCTTGCTTATAAAAAAGATCTGCGTGCTGGAACGAAGAGTGTCTTACTGAATTCTGGGATCCTTTGATGTCTGAGCAGCCCTGCTCTGGACCATTCTCCAAAACAAGAGAGCACAACACCAAGGACACTGTTCTCTCACTCCACAGGAAATCCCAGCTGCCAGAGGCCCCATGAGCTGTCCATAAGTGACCGGGGAAATTCCAGCAGGGGTGCCCCTCAGGGCGAGTATAGTATTTGTGGATGAGAAGAGGAAGGAGTCCCATGTCTCTGAGACAAAGGCCAGGACCAAGTGGCATCTCAAACTGATTCTTGGGGGCACTCGGAAATACTTTAGAGAGGCGGTGCTTTATGAAAGGCTAATTTCTATATGAGCACATAGGACTTGGTAGCAAGTGGGATTCCAAAAAATTACTGTTGGCTGCTAACACTTGAGCCTCACAAGATTCTGGCTAATATAAGACACCAAACAGGAGGATATAGACGTACAAAGAAATAATTTAGTATTTTTTGAGCTAAATAGTAAGCCCCATCACCACCGGGGAGAGGCATCGTTTTACATGTCTTTTAGCCTACGTATATAGAATCAACTCAATCTGTGTTGATTTATAAGAGTTCCTGACCCATTTCTGACTCACAGAAATGGTGAGATAATAAATGTTTGCTGTTTTATGCTGCAATCTGTCATGCAGCAATAGACAACTAATAAACTAAAGGTTGAACCTTATGCAAAGAGACTTGAGGCATCATCTGGAAGGGTCTTCTGCCTTCACTCGGCATCCCAGATCATCCCAGATTTCCAAAAACTGATTCTCAACTACCGACACACATTCCATTGTTACGCAACTGTCACTGTTAGAAGATTCTCCCTTATAGTGAATTAAAATCCTTCGAGTTGTCATTTAACCGCTCCTGTTGCAGCAAGGATTGGAAAAAATGTAAACGAGAGGACCTAAGCTACACACACGGACAATACATAGCCCACTGACATAGGACTCCTGACAATGAGGAGGAAATCGTAAGCATTGAGCAAGCAAGCCATGCAAGCGGTGCCTACCAAGCCACCAGGGCAGCAGCCACTATGTCAGAAGTGTGTGGCAAGAAGAGAGAGAGAAAAAAGAAAATAATGAGAAGGTCCACAGACATGTGAGGGTCTCCCAGAAAGACAGCAGAGCCCTAGGCATTGCAGCATAAGACACTGCTAACCCTCTGAAACTTACAGGAAACAACAGACAAAAACATTTCAAGAACAGCCAGCCTGCTCAGCCAACTGACTCAACACCAAGGAGAAATAGACAAGAGTTTACCTAAATCTAGGGAAGTAATAAAACTTCCGGAGATCATAATGTTCTCCTAGTAGTTGTCCCTGTGCAAAGCTAAAGCTACCATGAGACACAGTAAAAGAAAACAAAGCAAGTCAAGAACAAAAAGACCAAAATGAATAGGATTTCAACTTCATCTACCAGCCTCCTGAACTATTATTACCAGATTCCTAGAGAGGGAGCATCAAGGGTCAAAAGTCAGTTTCCATTTGTTATGCTTATTTATTGCAGAGTATCTATCTTTGGGTGTAGTTGCTGACAAATTATCAAATTTGGTGCAGTTTTATCTGTTACTGAATTTGGTAGAGGGCAAATAAGGATCTATGCAAAAATCTTGCAAATGAGATAATCTTATATATGTACACAGGATAGTGGTGTAAGTGGTTATGGTGTTAGTGCTAGTGGTAAGGATGGTGTAGTCGTATTAATAGTGGTAACGGTACTAGTAGGAATAGTAATAGTGGTAGTGGTGGTGATAAGTGATGGTAGCCATAAATGCTCCAATTTAAGAACACGACCCAGATAGTAACTGAGCCAGAAAACTATACTTGTGTGAGTCTCAGGATAAAGGGAGTATGGAGTTAACACAAGAAAGGCCGTTACATAGCTTTGAACAGCTCTCATTCCTTACCTATTCGTTCATTCTCCTGGACCTCAAATACCGGCATCGTAGGTGGACACGTAGGTGGGTTATCGTTAATGTCTTTAACTTTCACATGAATTTGCAGTGGGAATGCAAGTGGTTTTCCAAGCTCATCCTTTGCAATCGCGTAGAAAACGTACTACAACAGGAAGATCGGCGTTAAGACATGACCCCATCATTGCCTTTAAAAGGCAGAGAAGATGACTGTTTCAATTCTATTTTGTTTAATTCTCTTATTTCCAGTTTACTTAGAATTGGGAAATGAGAAAAAAAATGGATCAGATTCGTGGGGGATATTATCATGTCTTGAGATCAGTAATGTACAGTTTAGGGTTGTTGTTACTGGTTTTAAGTAAAATCTTTTCTGCTCTCAGCTCTCTGCGAGCACAGCACTTGGTCTCGTCCCTTGTGAAACTCCTCCCAGTTTTACTCACTGAATCCTTTTCTTCTCTGTCCAAGGGCTGAGTCACATAAATATCTCCTTCCTGGTCAATTGAAAACGGGAATCTTGGCAGCTTCTCCTTTTCCACTAAGTAATAGTGAGCACCTGGCTCATTCCACCGCACCTGCAGGGTCAAAGTGCATTGTGAGGAAAGATACCAAAGTGTGAGGAAAGGCACTGGGTGTGGCACCCCAGAATTTTTTTCCTTCGACAGCTGACAGCAAACAACCATATGCATTCTTTTTAGCATTTACAAATCCTTATGGGGATAGCCTAAATGATAGATAGGAAGACTTTAGTAAAGGCTCCAAATCTGCAGCTGTCATGGAATTGAGGCCTGACATACTTCCTTCATTGGTAAAGCAGAATACCTCTGACTTTCGTTCTTTCTTCCTCCTACTGGTGAAGTTCATGAATTCAACATTCAATAAATAAAAATTCTTTAAGTTATATAATATCTATGGGATGGACCATCCCAGGGCCTCTTAACAACAGTGTCATCTTAAAACAGTCTTAGGGGAACCACAGTCTGGGACTCGCACATGAATCCCTGTTATCCACTTTCACAGACACGACCTCTTATTTAATCTCCACAAAAACTCAGAGAAGAGTTATTATCCCCATTTTACTGTTGAGAGGTTGAGGCTCAGAACAGTTAAATGACTTCTTCTATGATCAATCATTGATGCAATGGAGCAAGGACATAGTTCTGGTCATCTGCTTCCAAACCCAGTGCTCTCTCACTAACGCACAGCTTTCACATTAAGGAAACTCCTAATTTTCCAGAAAAAAATCAGATCTGAGTGGAGCCAGCACTTATTTTCAGGAGCTAAGGGAAGAGGGCACTCAAGGTGAGAGCATCAGTCACAGAGGTGGGAAGGGGAGCATGTGAATGAAGAGGGGGGACAGAGTTGGGCGAGGGTGGTCTACAAAGGTAAAGAGGCTACTCAACTCGTGGTCATTCCTGTCCATGTCCCTCTGTCTGTGATGGCATGAGTCTACTGGATAGAGACTTTCCCCACAAGAATAAGAAGCAGTTTTCCAAAATTCAAATCATACACATGGACATGATGTGTGTGTCATACACAATCCACTCTAAGTGCAGCCGTATCCCAGACTACTGACAGGAAACAACAGACATCAATGGTATCTTGGGAATCTTAGATGAAGTTCTCTTTTAAAGATATATAGATAAATACAGATACAGATGATGGGAGATGATGGGAGATGGAGATAGATAGATAGATAGATAGATAGATAGATAGATAGATAGATAGATAGATAGATAGACAGGCGAATCCAGTTTGGTCAGAGTTTACCCATGATAGTAAACTCCGGAGACTTGGGGCCAGGAACTTCATCTATTTAGTTTGCTTTATGATTATGCTCTATAAAAAATGTACATAATAAATATACCAGTGAAGCCCATGAGAGTGGGCTTGTACACAGGGAGAATATTTATCGAATGGGATCTAGGCATTCCTTAGGCACTACCTGCGTGATTTTGATGGGGTGAGGATCAGTTGAGTTTTCTACAATCTCCACAGGTTCGGGTGCCTTCCAAATATTCTCCTTCACCGTGATATCCACAGATGTGCTGTCGCTGAAGGAATTCTCAGTCTGGCCTCCCATGTCCTTCACGGAGACCACCAGGTTATAGAAAGAGTTCTTACTGGGATCCAATTCCTTAGATCCTATGGAAAGTGGGAAAGAACAGAAAGGGAAATGTGTCTGAAGTTGACACAGATACAGGTCCCTTCTTCTGAATCAGTCCTATGAAGGCGTCCCTTGACTTACCTGCAAGGGTAAGTGATATTTCCCCTGTTTTGTTGTTTATCTGAAAGTACATGACATTGTTGACCTTGGGAAGCTGCATGACAATCTGATAAAAAAGCTGGCCATTGGGAGTGTCTGGATCATCCAGGTCTGTAGCATTGACATACATGAAAGGCTTTCCTATTTAACAAAACATACCCAGAAAGAGAAAAAGATATTAATTGAAACCCAAACCAACCAGAGCCACATTGGCCTTCTAAGATGCAGAGACAGATTTTTTTTTTTTGCGGGGGGGAGGGGGGGGATGCCATAATTCATAATTCATAAACCTTTGTTCTGCTTCCTTTCCCCAGGATGAGGTTTCTCAAAGTATGGTCCAGGGACCTCTAGGGGTCTCTAAGACTGTTTTTAGGGTCAATGGAGTCTAAATTTATGCACATGTGAAAAAGATCCACTCGAAGCCCAAGTTAATTTCATGGAGTTTAGTGTAAAGGAGTACCCAAAGAAAAGGCATTAATATGGTTTCAGACTCCACATTGTAACCAGCTTTTAAGAAACCACCACTTGTTGAGTTTAGGTTAGGTAGAGTATCAAAGAATATCCATAGTTATCTCAAAATGCTATTATGATATTCCTCCCTTTTCCAAGTACATATCTTTGTGAGGCAGGTTTTTCTTCATATACTTCAACCAAAACGGCATATTGCAAAAGAATGAGTACAGAAACAGGCATGAGAGTCCAATTGTTTTCAATTATTAATTCAGACTCTAAAGAGATTTGCAAAGAATAAAACAATGCCATTCTTCTTGATAAGTCTTTTTGTTTTTTGAAAATATGGTTTTTATTAAAATGTTTATGGTTTTAAATGAATTAATAAATTTTGAAGTTTCTCCGTTTTAATGTCTAATATGATAAATATTGGTAGATATAACTAGTGATGTACTGAAGCCAGCTCACGAGAGCTAATTGTTGAATTTCCGGAATTTTGTGAAAAAATTATTAACACCATTGATAACTTAGAATAGGCCATGGTAGGAATATTTTCTAGCAGAAATTGGTAAATGCTATAAGCAGGGCTTCCCACCCCTACCCTCAACCCCCACCCAGAGAGACAGCTATTAAATATTTACCAGCACCCCTCTGGATATAATCCATATATAACACCACTGAATATATCCAAAAGTTCATTGGAGTCATTAATAATTTTTAGAGGAATGCAAGAGCCCTGAGGCCAAAAAGTTTGAGAACCACTAATCTAGAATACCCTATTGATGAAGAGAGAAAGGGGAAGATGTGGAAGATTCTTACTTAGCAGAGCTTATAAGAGAGTCTTTGGTATGAAATTTCAGGGGCAAAGACAGTGAAATTGCTCCACATAATAAAGTGGACAACACACTTTTCCCGAGTTATTGGAAGTGGGCATTGAAGAATGAGAGATGAGGTTAACTAGCGTAGAGAGGGACTTGACAGTGAGTTGATGAACACGGCCAAGAATCTTTCTGAGAACACAGAAGTCTAATACCCATGTATATTTTGTGCACTGTTATGAGGTAATGCTCTTTCATCTCCCCAAATCTTCAGTAAAGTCTGTGGCACACACCTATGCCTTTTTGTGTTTTTTGTTTGTTTGTTTATTGTTGGGGGTTTTTTTGTTTGTTTTTTTGTGGAAATGAAGGGTAGGAGCATAGTGAATGGATATAAGTCTAGGGTTGGAAATAAAAGAAGAAAAATAAATGGGAGCCAACAGTAACCATGAGAATGTAAGATTCCTGAGAGGATATGGGAGAGTGAGCTCACCTTTCCAGAGTATTCTAAAGTGGTATAGAGCTCTAAGGTCTTCTAAAGCTCACTGTCAAATGGCAGTTCTCAACTGGGGAACCTCAGGGAACATTTAACAATGTTTGAAGGCATCTTTGTTGTCACAACTTAGTGGTAGGTGTTGCTACTGGCATCTGGAGAGTAGAAGTTAGGGATGCTGTTAACCATTCTACAATGCATATAACAGCCCCTGACCAAAAAAACAGAGGATTGCCCTGACCGGTTTGGCTCAGTGGATAGAGTGTCAGCCTGCGGACTCAAGGGTCCCAGGTTCGATTCCCATCAAGGGCATGTACCTTGGTTGCGGGCACATCCCCAGTAGGAGGTGTGCAGGAGGCAGCTGATCGATGTTTCTCTCTCGTTGATGTTTCTAACTCTCTATCCCTCTCCCTTCTTCTCTGTAAAAAATCAATAAAACATATTTTTTTTTAAAAGAGAGAGAGAGAGAGAGAGAGGATTATCAGGCCCAAGATATCAATGGTGCCAAGGCCTAGAGCAGTAGGGATAATAAAACAACTCCCATAGGATTGCTGAGAAATTTAAACAAGAGAGGAAGCGCTTAGTGAGTGATGGCTGCAGCTGTTAGCCACATAAATTGGCCTCTTCTGCCCTTCCTGCTTTCCATGAATACCTCCAGACTCCCAATTACCTGGGCGAGAATTCTGCCTTACTGAGCCTTCATATTTTGACTGGAGGAACGTGGGTCGATTGTCGTTGATGTCCTTCACTTCTATTGTGATGGGGACAGGACCCTCCACTGTATTTCCGTGAGCATCCAAGGCTGAGACCTGATGGAGAAAGGGAATGGAAACCACGGTGGTGAATTTGGACTTTATATCACACAACAAAAGTCCCTTGAGAGAAATTAGAGTTCAAAGAACCAATGCCTGGAAATAGTAGGGGAGAAAGACACCCATAAAAGCCCAAATCGGGAGCTGCTAGAATAGGGGCCCTGTCGGGTAAGCCTGGGTTTTCATGACTGTTTTTCCAGGACTGGGTATGCTGTACGCTAGACATGCTTCTTTTCTGAGTAGCTGGAGTCAGTGAAATCACAGCACCTTGCCCCTGAGGCTATGGAAGTGGCACAATGGCCTCTTACAGAGGCATTTTAATGGTCAACCTGCAGATCCTGTAGTAGCAGTTACTACACAGAAAGCTTTCGACTTGCTCTTCCTCCCCCCCTTCCCCCGCCACCCCACTACAACTGACTCTATCGTGCCTGCATATTTAGATTCCACACACAAAAATTGACCATTGGTTATGTCTGCTTCTTGCAAGATCCAAAGAAGCTCCATCCCAGCATGGATGCTGCCTTCTTTGTGGATCCAGAGCCCACACAACAGACACAGGCAGGCGCCAGTGAAAACCACAGATGTGTTGGCTTGGCTTTGCCCCGGATGCCTGAACCTGCCATACTTGAATGAGTAATGCCCTCTGAGGGCCTTGGCAATGTAAATTGGGTTGGTGTGGTCAAAAAGCCTAAGGAAGAGGGGACCTTCGCCGTACCCCTCTGTAGCTGGTAAAAGAAATGGACAAATGAGGCTTACCAAGTACGCCATTAACGCCAGAAGAGCCCTAAGAAGATCCAGGCAAGGAGCGAAGGCGCCAGTGATACTTCCAGGACAAAGGATGCTCAGGAAGGTGGGAGTTGGGGGACTTTTCCTGGTCTCAACTCACCTGGAGTTTGTGAACAGCCCTTGTTTCCCTGTCCAGGGCTCTGTTGTGATATAGAAGCCCATCGGGTTGTATCTCAAATATCCCATCTGTCTCCCCGGCCAGTTTGAAAGTCACAGCAGGAGGACGGGCCTTAAACTGGGGAAAAGCAGAAGTCAGATGAGGTTGTAAGAAAAGCAGTGTGGTAGATTTTGTAGAAAGTCACCAATTTC
>PVJC01027028.1:11977-23659 GCA_004026665.1 Murina feae | reverse complement strand
TAGAGGAGGAAGAAAATAAAACTTACATGGTGGAAAATTTCTATATACACCTTGCTTGAAATTGTACTGTATACAAACTATTCACTAAGTGTAAAGGAACAGACATTGACTCCCTACTTTTAACATTCTTAAAGTTGTCTGGCTGTTTGACATCCTGTTTCTAGTTAACAGAACAAAATATGTTGTAAAGGAAAAAACCGAAAACACAACAACCCTGTTCTCTACACAAGCCAATCTAAACACTAAACCTCACGTTCATGTATGCTACATATAGAGTGTAAGTGCCCTGTTGGTTATTGGCAGAACCAGATAAGATCTAGTTAAGCTTTTCATCAATAACTTTATCAATTTAATTCCTTTTTGGAAAGGAGCACAGAGTAAAAAGTCTACGCAAGCTCTCCAAGATGATGTGTCAGTTTGGGATCACCTCTTTATCACTGCACATTGCTCACGCCTTTAAGCAGCTAGTGAAAATCTTCCCTGACTGACAGTATGAACTGTCAAAAGCGTTAATGAGTATACTATTACTCAGCTGCCAACAGCCCCATGTAAAAACTAAATGAAAACATAGTGTTCATTGGCTAACTAGATGGCGCGTTTGTTTTAAAATTGTCTTGAGCTAAAGGGATCTAAAATATTCTTACTAAGACTAGCAAGATATTAGGAGGTTATTTTTTGTGTCTTGCCAATGCCTGATGCACAGTTTTAGTACTAAGAGTCATTGGAAATGTTTGCCTTTCTAAGCATACCGAAACTTAGAGTCCACACATATGTATCAGTTTGGAAATGTATCTATTATTCAAAAGTTTTAAGTAAAATATGGTTTGTCAATATCTATTGAAAGTCAGAAAAAATATTTTTGATGCCTGAATTTTGAGAATAAAAAACTAATCTTCTATTTTATTTTGAACATGCAGACATCCTTTCAGAGGGTTGTTTCAGAAATATATATATATATATATATATATATATATATATATATATATATACATACTAAGGGCCTGGTGCACAAAAATTTGTGCACTCAGGAGGGTCCCTCAGCCCGGCCTGTGCCCTCTTGCAGTCTGAGACCCCTCAGGGTGTTTACACCTGTTGCCATACCTAGCCATCCTGGGTGAGGGGCTGAGGGCTGTTTTCAGACTGACCACAGCTCCCATTGACTCAAGGTCCCAGCAGGGTTGGCTGGAAGCAGGTTTCTGGGTTTATTTATCTTCTATAATTGAAACTTTGTTGCCTTGAGCAGAGGCTACAGATGACCTAGGCAGGCAATTTCCTCCATCGCTGGCCTCCTGTTTGCTCGAGCTCCATGACTGCCGGCCGCCATCTTGGCTGGGTTAATTTGCATATTGTCACTCTGATTGACTGGTGGGCATGGCTTGGCTGATGGGTGTGGCTTAGGTATAATGGCATGAGGGTTAATTTGCATACTACTCTTCTATTAGATTAGAATATATATTTCTGAAAAAACTTTCTGAAAGGATGTACTCAGTACAAGGGCTAGCACTTAGCAATATATATATATATATACTAGGGGCCTGGTGCACAAAAATTTGTGCACTCAGGGGCGTGGGGGTGTCCCTCAGCCCGGCCTGTGACCTTTTTCAGTCTAGGACACCTAGGGGGGGGGATGTCCACCTGCTGGCGTGCCTGGCCAGTCTGGGTGAGAGACTGAGGGCCATTTTCAGGCTACCCACTGTTCCTTCAGGGGGGTGGGAATGCTGGTGAGTGCAGGCCTGGACATTTCCCATCAGAGGGCCCACGATCGCACATGCCTGGTGGGCCCCCACCACTGAGGGGACACACCTGGCGCAGAGCTGGGTGACAAGCCAGGGATGGACGCTGGTGCAGGATCCTTCAGTGGGGCCCTGCTGCTGAGCGAACACACCCGGGGTGGAGCCGGGCAGCAGACTGGCTTCAAATGCTCCACACTGTGCAGCAGATGCTCCCACACACCCTGTGGAGGTCCCCAGGGGGCGGATGAAGGCAGCGGACCCTGGACAGGTGCTCCTGGATGCCCCGCGGAGAGGAGCCAGGCAGTGGACCCAGGATGGCTGCTCCTGTAAGCTCCTCAGAGGCCCCTGCTTTCCTGCATGTCTGGTGGAGGCCCCCGGGGGGCGGAGCCATGCAGTGGACCCAGGACGGGCGCTCCTGGATGCCCTGAGGAGGCCCTGGGCCGGACCCCCCCCCATTGAGCTGACACACCCGGCACAGCTGTGCCGGCCATGGAGGCTCCCAGTGCAGAGCCACCCTGCCAGCCTCCATCTTGGCTGGGTTAATTTGCATACAGCCATTCTGATTGGCTGGGAAATATGGCTTGGCTGGTGGGCGTGGCCGTGAGCACAGGCTCAGCCAGCCTAGGCAGGCAGTTGCAACAGAAGCCTCTGGTTTGCTCTAGCTCCATGGCTGCCGGCCTCCAGCTTGGCTGGGCTAATTTGCATACAGCTGCTCTGGTTGGCTGGGAGGCATGGCTTGGTTAGTGGGCGTGGCTTAGGTGTCTTGGGTGATGGTCAATTTGCATATTACTCCTTTTATATATATATATATATATATATATATATATATATATATATATATATATATATTATGGTGTTATTTGAGTCAGTTTTCAACATTCCTATTGAGAAGAAAAAAATATTGCTGGCATTGAGCCAGTCAAATATATATTTGGATGAAGCTCATAGGAAATAAGAATGTTGGTCTTATTCCTATGGGAGATCTAAAGTGAACAAGAGCACATCCATACACTTGCATTTGGCAGAGTGGGTAAAAAGGTGCATTCATTTACAACAAACCTATTTTCAGTTTGCACTGTAATCTTTTCTCAGAATATTTACTTTTATTGCAATATTTGTTAGACTTACAATAGGGTCTATGATGATGACAAAGAAATGGACAATGT
Source organism: Murina feae (assembly GCA_004026665.1). Lineage (NCBI taxonomy): Eukaryota > Metazoa > Chordata > Mammalia > Chiroptera > Vespertilionidae > Murina > Murina feae. Next base: position 20,760 of record PVJC01027028.1, on the reverse strand, counting down.
TTGAGGAAATGGATAATGAGGATAAATTTAACACACAGGTGCAGTCATGCAATTGACCCATTTATTAAGTTTATTAGCTTTTTTATTGCACATGTTCATACAAAAGCTACATTGAAATGGGGGGAAAACTCTGGTGCAGCTAAAAGCATGGAATTTAATGGTAAGGATGAACTTTTATTTTTGGATTGTCTCATTGGAGAGTATATGGAGACATAAATCAAACTTTTATTTCTCCAAATGAAACCTGGAAGTTGAATAAAATTATGGTTACACAAGATGAAATATATTACTGAATTGTATTCAATTGAGCTAGAACAAATTTAAAATAAATGTTATATATTTACATTTGCTACTTGACATTTGATTATAATATCTGGCAAGAATAAATTATTTATTTGTTTATTTTGTTAGGTATAATATTCAAAATTTACCTGCCAGTTAATACAAAGTGTCAAGTATAATATTCAAAATTTGCCTGCCAGCTTACATCTGGGTTCTTCAGTATACCACACATGCCAAAATGACAGAAAGGATCGTTTTGAATGGCAGGACCAGAATGGCCTTAGGCAGAATATTGAGAATAGGTAGATATCTTTGTCTCCTCCAAGCAACCCATTAGCATCATCTTTCTCCCTTCAAGCCGTTGTCCGACCTCAACCCCAGGCACTTTTCTGGACTGCAGATAAGCTTATACAAACTTTTGAAGTTTCTAACTAGTAAAGGTTTTACTTGAACCTTTTTTTTAACAAGAAGGTCCCCAAATGTCAACTCTTCCTCTCCTGCAGGTACCTCTCTGTCTGCCTGTTGCAAATCCTGACCTGAATATTGAACCCTTTGCTTGAGTCTGAATAACTGAAGACTAAATATGACATTTTAAAATGCACTTATGCTAAGTGAAACGAGCCAGTCAGAGAAAGATAAGTACCATGTGATTTCACTTATATGGGGAATCTAATGAACAAGATAAACTAACAAACAAAATAGAAGCAGATTCATAGATACACAGACAGAGAACAGACTGAGAGCTATCAGAGTGGAGGAGGTTACTGGCCTAGTAATTAAGGAGAAGGCATTAAGGGGGCAAAAAAGCTCAAGCATAGATAATAGTATGGTGGTTATCAGAGGGAAAGGGAATGGCGGTAAGTAAAGGACAGTATGGGTAGTAAATAACGATGAAAGGAGACTTGACTGGGGATGGTGAACACACAACACAATACACAGATGATGTATTATAGAACAGTACATCTGAAACCTACATAATTTTACTACACAATGTCACTCCAATACATTCAATAAAAAATAAAATTAATTAATTTTTAAAAATGAACCAGCTGTTGGCCCAGAATTAAAATATTATGCATTTCACAAGATACCAACTCAAATAATGTGGCCCTAGCATAATACATTAGAACAAATCACAACTCAGTTCTTCCTTCTCAAAGAAACTGCAGGTATGACCTGTAGTTGACCTGAGGTTGGCAAGAAAATGAAGACTCTTCCATAATCAGAGAAAGTTTTATATGCAATTTAATCTCTTCACATTCTGATATTTCCTCTGAGAAAATTTACCAGCTTCTGCACAAGTAAATCTACTGCAGTTGATTTAATGGACTTAATAGTTATAACATATTGTTTACAACTACTTTTAAGGTTTTCACCCATTTTGTTTTCATGTTATACTTTTCAGTTTGTTTCTAGGCTATTTATTTTCTACAACATCTGTTGCACATCACCATTGTTTAGTGTCTATACACTATATATACATATACATATATATATATATATATATATATATATATATATATATATATATATATTCATCCTGACATAAAAAATTGTGCTTATGTAAATAACTTATTTCTTGTTTTATAGCTTATTCTGTGTCTTAGAGAACTAACTACCCCATGTCTCCAGTTTAACCAATGAGATTTTCTAATTCTTAATCTTCAAAATGGACCTCCCAACAAATTTCATGCGCATAGTTCTGAGCACCTGCCAAGCATCCCCACATGTGCGGTAAAGAGTTTTTTTCATGGTATTGCTTTTCTCATTTTTGTCTTTCTTCAAGAATCTTGTTTTTTATTGTTTTTATTTTGTTGGCTTTCTTTTTTTAAATTTGGTTTTATTGATTTTAGAGGAAGGAAGGGAGGTGAAGAGCGAGAGAAACATCAATCTGCGAGAGAAACATCAATGTGAGAGAGAAACATTGATCTGTTGCCTCCTATACCTGGGTATCAAACCTGAAACCTTGGTATGTGCCCTGACAGGGAACTGAAACAGGGGCCTTTTTGGTTCTCAGGTGAAAAATAATCATCTGATTGCTACAGAACCAAAGTTGATGAGTTAGGAATCCTCAGCTTTAAGAGTGGAGTAATTTTTTTTCCTGTCAATGCAAAGAAACATGCTTCCATTTATATTTTCACACATTAAAAAAGCATTTCATAGTAAGAAGAAAACAAAATATTCTACAATACAGAGATTATGGTACTTGCAAGGTGGTTTTATAGTGGTTTGGTAACTGAGGTGACAAAACTAGGCAGTACCCATACAAGATTGTTAAAACAAATACCATGGTTGTTTAATCAGGGTAGTGTTGTTGGTTGGGTTTAATAATGGTCTGTTCTTTACATATTTAGCTGGTTAGTACAGTTGCTGTGAAACATGTCATTCTACTTTGATATCCCCTATGTTACATATGCAAGTAAGGCAATGAATGGTGAAAAAATAATGTCAAATTTTTGAATCTGAACTATTTTATAGCATTTAATTCTTTTTCTGATTTCTGAAAAAAATTCACTATAATTGCTTATCAAATACAGAAAAGCATAAGGAAAATACATTAATTTAATCTGTCACTCTGTATCAGAGATGGCTATTGTTCTCAATGCATTATATATTTTTCAGTTTATAGAAATACCAGGGGCCTGGTGCATGAAGATTTGTGCATGGGGGGTGGGCCCCTCAGCCTGACCTGCACCCTCTCCAATCTGGGAGCCCTCAGGGGAGCCCTCGCCAATCCAGGAGTTTCTGTCTGTCTTTGCAATCATATGAGCGAATCGTCTGAGACCCCCCCAACCCAGTTTGGTTTGTTGCTCACAGAATAATAGAGGCTTCTTTTTTTCTTTGCTTCATTGATGGAGATTTCCTGGAAGTTTTAGGATATCTTCTCTTTAAGTTTTCCTAGACACTCTGACTTTACTTATGTCTCTCACCTTTGCTTTCCCTCCATCCCCCACCACAACAGTAACTTGCTCCTGGCTTGCTTTGCTCTAGTGTCTAGATCAGTCTGCCACCAGAACTACTATTCCCAGAATTCCTGGTGCTCCCCACGTTCTTGGTTTTCCCTTCCTGCTCTGTCTCTGCCCCAGAGCCTCCCACTCTACCAAGTCTTCCAATCCACCAGCTCTCCCACTCTACTCTCCTCCTGGAAGCTTGGGAGGAGCGACTGAGGAAGCTAAGTCTCCCCCCAGGCTGCAGGCTCTCCTGCTCTGCTCTCCACCCAAAGTGCCTGTAGATGGCAAGAAAATGGGGACTTCTATTCAACAATCACACAAAATTAAATTCTACCAATTTGGAAAACTTCTCCACTAGACTTTTCAGAAAAAAACATAGCCTTGCTGATACTCAAAGCTTTGCTGTTGACCCTAAAATCCAGGGCAGAGAAACAGATGAACCACATGGTGAAGAAATAAACAAGTGTTTTATTATGATAACTAGAAGCCCAGAGCATGAAATTCACGAATGGGGGAGGGGTCTCCTCACCCCAGCTTGCACCCTCTCCAATTTGGGATCCCTCAGGGGATGTACAAATGACAGTTTAGGACAGATCCTTAGGACATTTCTCTCACAATCGGGACTGCTGGCTCCTAACTGTTCACCTGCCTGCCTGCCTGATCACCCCTGCTGTCCCCCTGCAGCCTGATCACCCTTAACCACTTCTGCCTGCCAGCCTGGTGGCCCCCAATGGCCCCACCCCCCGCCAACCTAGTTGCTCCCAACAGCCCCCCTCTGCCACCTAGTTGCCCCTATCTTCCACTCCCCAGCCTGGTCACCCCTTATTGTCCTCCCAGCAGGCCTGGTTGCCCCCAACTGGTCACCCGATGCAACCTGCTGTTCATCAGTTTGGTCGTCCTTCACTAACCCCCCTGCTGGCCTTGTCATCCCACTCAGCCTGTTTGGTCATCCACTCAGTCATGCATTCAGTTGTGATGGCTCCTGACTCATAGATAGATAGATAGATAGATAGATAGATAGATAGATAGATATAGATATAGATATGGATATAGATATAGATATAGATAGATATATAGATAGATATAGATAGAAATTTGATAATGTGTTATGACATAAGGGGAAAAGTAATTGAAAACATTGTATTTTGAATTTTGTCAATTAAATATTTGTAAAAAATTATTTTCTCTTTTCATGTGAAAACACCCACTGAAAAGGTACTTATATTGTCCTCTTGCCAAACAAAACTTAAAATATTTCCCATCTGGTTTTTTATAGAAAAAGTGTGCTGACTACTGCATCTAGATTATGCATTTTCAATAATATATGTAATGGCTCTCTTAATGTTAGAAAGTGCTATTTTTCATGTCCTTACTAGTTAACTACACTTGGACTTTTTCTACAACCTACACAATGGAAGTCCCATGAAACCAAACTCTGGTGGTAGTTCAGAAATGCACTGACTTATAAAATTAACCTACTTTTTGGGGAACTTGATGCTGTTTGTGTGAAATTTGTAAGCTTAGCATGGTTACTAAGGTACAACATAATATCAAGCTGACTAGTTTTAACTTCACAGATGATATGGATCTATGGAAAACTGGTTGGGTCAATGACACTTTCTCGTTACATAATAGTCTCAGATGAGCTCTTCAATTATCTCTTGTAGACTCTTTTAGGTGGCAAAGATAAAGAGCAATGATATAAATTTGAATATATACATATATATCTTAGAAGAACATTTATTATATCTGAGAAAATATAGGGTATCCTAAAAAATGTATACACATACTTCAAATAATTACAAAAGTAGTGTTTATTAAAACATATTTCATTTTCAAAATTGAGCTTACTTCAGCTTTCAAAATGTATATACATTTGGGGGGGGGGTGGATCCTGTATAAGATAAGCCAACTCAGAAGACATATAACTGAATATGTTTAAGCAATATTTTTGAAAAAGTAGAAAAATGAATTTTGAATCAAAATGAAAGATAACTGAAAGTACAAAAGACACAACAAGAGAAAGAAAAGTTATAAAACATTGAAATTTTAGTATCTTTAGCCAATCAGAAAAGTATCACTTGAGGACATAAATTTTAAACATCTAATTTTTAAGATTACATATTCCTAAGTTTTCAAGAATTATATCATACTAGGGGCCCAGTGTATGAATTTGTGCACTTTGAAAAGAACTATGGACCGTGAGGCTGAGGTTTGGCTCAGAGGCAGGTCTCGGCCCCTCTGTGCCCCCACCTGGCCACTCCCACTGCAGACCCCAATCCCCTGTCTGCCTGCAGCCTTACAGAGCAATTGGGACCAGTGTCAGCATGGGTGCAAGTGGTGGCTGCTGCACTGATCAGCCCTCAGGTGCAGGGGGAGGTGGAGAGTTCCTCAGGAGAGATAGGGGCTGGCAGCCATGGCTCACATCCCCTGATGGTGCCGATCGGGACCAGTCCCAGTCACTGGCAGCAGGTTCAAGTGGTGGCTCTGGTGCCGGCTGTGAGTGCAAGCGGGGCTGGTGCTAGCAGTGGGCACAAGCAGCAGCTCCGGTGCTGGTAGTGGGTACAAGCGAGGTCATCGTTGGCAGTGGGTGCGAGAGGCAGCTGCCAGACCCAATCACCCCTCAAGAGCAGAGGGAGGTGGAGAAGCTCTAAGGGGCACTCTGGGCTGGCAGCCGCCTCTTGCACCCATTCACAGCACTGAGCCATCAGCACCAACAGTGGGTGTAAGTGGCTCTGAAGCCAGCAGCAGTTGCAAGTAGGGCTGGCAGCAGATGCAAACACCAGGCAGGACCACCAGGTAGGCTCTCTCTGATGAAAGCAACCAGTGCCCACCTTGGTCTGGTGCCCCCACTCACCTGCTCCACCATCCAGCTGACACCCACCATGTTCTGCATGTGCTCCCTGGTGATCAGTGCATGTCATATCAACTGGTTGTTCTGTTGTTCTGCTGTTCAGTCTATTTGCATATTAGCCTTTTATTATCTAATCTAATAAAAGAGTAATATGCAAATTAACCATCACTCCAAGACACCTAAGCCATGCCCACCAGCCAAGCCACACCCACCAGCCGATAAGAGTGGCTGTATGCAAATTAACCCAGCCAAGATGGATGCTGGCAGCCATGGAGCTAGAGCAAACAGGAGGCTTCAGTTGCAACTGCCTGCCTAGGCCGGCTGGGCCTCTGCTCAAGGCAACATTGTTTCAATTATAGAAGCCACAGAGCTGAAGCAAACAGGAGGCTTTGCTGCCTGACTAGGCCTCTGCTCAAGGCAACAAAATTTCAATTATAGAAAATAAATAAACCCCAGAAACCCGATTCCAGCCAGCCTCTCTGGAACGTTGGGTCAATGGGAGCTGTGGGCAGCCTGAAAATAGCCATCAGCTTCTCACTCAGGCTGGCCAGGCACACCAGCAGGTGGATATCCCCCAAGAGATCCCAGACTGTGAGAGGGCACAGGTCTGGCTGAGGGACCTCCCCAAGTGCACACATTTTTGTGCACCGGGCCCCTAGTATAAATAATATTGAATATATATTTCTTCTTGATAATAAAAAATAAAATAAAATAAAACAACATTGAAAATATTTTAATGAACTTACTAAATTAGCAACTAGGCAAACACATAAATGAATAAGTGGGAATGCTGGATGCTGCCAGTGTGTAGTGTAGCTGCTGGAACATCACACACTAAAGGTAGCATATAACATGCACCATTTGGAAAACAATATTACCCTTTATATCAAGAGCTGCAAAGTTGTCTGTTATAAATATGATTCAGTTATTTTATATTTTAAGACATTTTCATGTAGTATATTGTAGAAAGAAATAAAAAAGGAAAGTTATAAATATTCCTTAAGTGTGGCTATTAGCATTATCTATGATTGTGGATATTTAGCTAGGTATTTAAGCTGAAGGTGAAGTGTTTCACATATTTTGGCTAATTAACAGATTGTTGTGTGCTGAAATTAATATTTGTCTAAATATGAAAACTTTCTTAATAAAATCATCTTTGAATTAAACAAAAAAATCTAAAATCTTTTTGAAAAAATTTAATTGTGATGCCATTTTATTATTACAATTTTACTCCTCAAATTTAAAAAAAGATTTAGTTCACAAATAGTAAGCAATTGTTAGCAATTAAGTTCTTCTTGAGCTAAATATATTGAAAATTTGTGATGTTTGTAGTTAGCTGAAATCAGTAGTTCAAAAAAATTGGAAAATAACTTAATTATCCTACTACCTATATTTTACATCATGTCTTTTCAAATATCTAGATTAAAATTAATGTATTATGGATTTTGATTTTTGTAGTTTTTTTATTTTTATAAAATTTTGCTTTATCAAGTGCATTTTATTTCCTAACTCATAAAAATTGCATAAAGAACATTTTTTTCTATAACTCACAGTCTACATGGAATTCCATATATAAAAAATTAATATAGTACTTTAAATTATTGCATGTAGTGTTGTAAATGTTATTATTCCAAATAATTAAAAAATAATATCATCTAATATCAATTGCAATACCTTATGTTGTCACTTTAACTTTTGCAAACAACTCTTGCCTTAAGCATCCTAAATACATCTTATATAGATTCCAACTTTCATATTTTCTGTCAATGTTTACATTATATTATCTCTCTAAACACTTAAAAGTTATTTTTGTGTATAAATTTTTTTTCACAATGATCACTAATTGTTGTAGCATTTCAAACTTGCAAAAAATAATTATACATTCAAATTGCCACTGAAGGGAAGAATTTTAATATATAAAGTCTCTCAGGAGGCATTCATTCCAAGTTACTGGGACCCTTAGCTACATTTATGTGACTAGTGAGCTATTAACATTAAATCTAAATGGCATACCTTAGTCTTACATTACTGCCCTTATTAGATACTAGGGGCCCAGTGCACAAAAATTTGTGCACTCGGTGAGGGGAGGAGAAGGTCCCTCATTTTGGCCTGTGCCCTCTCACAGTCTGGGACCCCTCAGGGGGGATGTCCACCTGCTGGCATGCATGGCCAGCCTGGGTGAGGGGCTGAGGGCTGTTTTCAGGCTGGCCACAACCCCCTCAGGGTTTGTGCACTGGGGAGTGGGATGGCTGGTGAGTGCAGGCGTGGATGTTTCCAGCTGGGTGGCCCACCATCGCACATACCTGGTGGGCCCCCACTGCTGAAAATTGGATTGCCTGAACTGCATTCTGACCATTCTCAGTAGTTTTCAGTAACCTGAGCATTAAAAAGAAAGAAATTAAATGATAGCATTACCTAGTAATCAAAGGTATGGTTTTGCTAGGTGGGTGTTTTGGAAAAATGGTACTACAAAGGGAAAAAAAGATTGTGCTAAGAAAAAATTAGATAAGACTATCATAGTACACAACTTAGAAAATAAAATTTAGAGATTGGAAAGGAAACAGAAATGTTAAGAGATAACCTATGGACATAGACATAGAGGGGGAAAGGCCTGGGGGAGTTGGATATGAGGTGGAAGGGGTCAATGGGAAAAACACATACAACAAAGGGAACATCTGTGGCCAACCTGCATAGTA
>PVJC01027028.1:0-11877 GCA_004026665.1 Murina feae | reverse complement strand
GGGTTGGATCCAGGTGGGCAAGCAGCTGCCGATGAGCCTCCAAGGTCGCGTGGGCCCGCGATAGCTCCATTCCCAAGACCGGCTGCAGGGCCGGGGGCCTGGCTTCTGCCCCGCCATGCAGCCAGCCGCTACTGCCCGGAACCCACTGCCGGCACAGGCGAACCTGGTGTTCGCTGGCAAGATCGCTCCATTCCCAGCCCCGACTACAGGGCCCAGGGCCTGACTTCCGCCCACCCTACAGCTAGCCGCCACTGTCCGGAATCCACCGCCGACAAATGCACAGGCGGAGGCCAGGCCTCCGCCTGTGCGTTCACCGGCGCCATCGCTCCATTGGACCCAGTGTTTGGGTGGGCTTCCGCCATCTTGGCTGGGCTAATTTGCATACCATTGCTCTGATTGGCTGTTGGGCGTCCCGAAGAACCGTCAATTTTACTATTTCGCTTTCATAGAGTAGATAATGGTGCCTAAAAGGATGAAGCTGAAGATAATGGAGAAACTGACAAGCAGAATAAGGCTAACTGTTAAGATTGAGGTTGAATCACACTTGCCTATCTTAAGAAAAAAATGAAGTTTAGTGGAGGCATCTTTGGAGTCTCACAGAAGAGATGTTACAAATCTTTGAAAGTGGTTGGAATCAGGTGAGTTCCGGAAGGCCTGGAGACCGCAGTCCCTTTGGCTGTCACAGAACAGGAGCTGTCTTTTCACAGGCTTGTCCTGAAGCCTGAATGAATCACAAACACCTCATTGCTACTAAGACTTTGCAAAAGTAGATCAAGATCCAAAGCCCATGGGTACAGTGCTTTACAAAATGTAAGGAGTTGTAAGAGTGAAGATCTCTAATCTGGCTCCTTCAACTTCTACAGTCTCGACAAGCTTTCCTAGAAGATGGCATATAACAGAGGAAAGGGAATTCCCCACAGTGGTATTGGTATAAGGATTGGATTAATTCATCTATGATCAATTTTTGCTTATTGTTTATAAAGTTTGTATTTAACCTGTGAGGGTTAGATCAATCAATCTATAATAATAAAAGCATAATATGCAAATAGACTGAACAGCCGAACAGCAGACCGGTCGCCTGGGCGACCTTCCTGGTGAAGCTAGGGCTGTGAAGGCCTACTCTCGCACAAATTTTGTGCATCAGGCCTCTAGTATAAAGATAAAATCCCTACTAGAATGGGGTTAATATTATGCTGATGGACAAAATCAATTAGAAAATATACATTAGGATATTGCACCTAGATAAATAAGACCAATGAAGAATAAGAAGATTAAAAAAATGGGACACACAGCCAGTTTAGAAAGGGTAGCAATGAAGCAGTCCCTGCAATGATAAAATTGGCAAAGAGACTTCAAAAAGTGAAGGAATTCAGTCATGCGATGCCTGGAGGGAGGGCATCATGGGCCCAGGACACAGCAAATGTAGAGGTCCTAAAGCTGTAGGGCATTTGATGTGATTGAAAATAACGAGGAAGCAAGTGGCCAGCAGGACTGCAATCGAGTGGACAAAGAGAACAATCACAAGTCACATCACTTAAGGCTAAAGGCATGGAATGGACTTTAGCTTTTATTTCGAAAGCTGTAGGAAACAATGGAAAGTTTCAACAGGAGAAAGATATGATCTTCCTTTTCTAAAAGTTGAATGTCATAAGTTGCTATATATTCAAATATGACACTGCTCAGTACAACACAAATGCCAAAATATAGAATGGCCATGAAAATTATGACACAGTATCATAAGAATAAGTTATGCAGAAAATATGCCCTAACTGGTTTGGCGCAGTGGATAGAGCGTCGGCTTCCGGACTCAAGGGTCACAGGTTCGATTCCGGTCAAGGGCATGTACCTTGGTTGCAGGCATATACTCACTGGGGGATGTGCAGGAAGAAGCTGATTGATGTTTCTCTCTCATCGATGTTTCTGACTCTCTATCCCTCTGCCTTTCTTTCTGTAAAAAAAATCAATCGAGAGAGAGAGAGAGAGAGAGACAGAGAGAGAGAGAGAGAGAGAGAGAGAGAATATTAAAAAAATCAAGGACACAAAGTTAAATAGAACAATATGTCATATTAACTGAAATATTAAACAGTAAGTAAAATATATATGTATTAGGATGATAAGCAAATTAAGATAGTTGTGTGATAATTGCATGATTATATGATATTAAGAAATGTTAATAATGCTTTATTTCTTTTTCAATTTTATAAGTCCTTATTAATTTTTTCCTAACTCAAAATCACCTGACCATTTTCTTTAGTGTACATAAATGCTTTCGGAAGATATAGGAGCAGGTCACCATATTTCCACCATTTCAATTTCTGTTGTCATAGATTGTCTCTATTATCTACCAAACTCACTTCTCTGTTTCATCAATACTTTCTAAATTGTTCCAATTGTACCCTAACACTGAAATTGTCCTTCTTATTTTTATTATATGATTAAGTGTATGTCATCTTTCTGCATGTGTTCCATAATCTTTATAACTTTTGACATGATAAATATTGACCTGCCCTATCCTGAGCTAAAATAGTTCAAGAGTGTGAAGCAGAAATGAAAAATAAATATAGAGCCCTAACTGGTTTGGCTCAGTGGATAGAGCGTCAGCCTGGGGACTGAAAGGTCCCAGGTTCAATTCCTGTCAAGAGCATGTACCTTGGTTGTGGGCACATCCCCTCTGCGGGTGTGCAGGAGGCAGCTGATCAATGTTTCTTTCTAATCGATGTTTCTAATTCTCTATCCCTCTCCCTTCCTCTCTTTAAAAAAATCAATAAAATACATTTTAAAAAAGAAAAACAAGTATGATTTATCAATAAATACATATATTTTAAAATCTAGTCTGATTATGGATGAATGTAGCAACTATTCTATTTAAAATAAAATTTTAGTTCAACAAGTAATCTAATTTAATCTGTATAGATACTTCAATGTAAATCAGAAATGGATATAGACTTTAACTAGACTAACACTTTAGTGACATGATAAAGCTCAGTGAAGAATGGACCTGAAGAACATAATGCCAAGTGAAATAAGCCAGTCAAAGAAAGACAAGTACCACATGATATCACTCATATATGGAATTTAATGAACAAACTGAACTAACAAGCAAAATAGAGACAGACTCAAAGAGAGCAAGCAGACAGTGCTGGTTTGGGTTGTTGAGAGGAGTGGAGGGATTGAGCAAAACAAGAAAAAAAGAGGGGAAAGAACTCAAAGACATGAACAACAGTATAGTGACTGAGGAGAAGGAGGAGTGGGTGGAGGTGAGACAGGGCATGGGGGGATAAATGGTAATGGGGAAAAATAAAAAAATAATTAAAATAAATAAAATAATTAACTATTTCTGTGTCTATGGCCAGTGTTATACTGATATAATCATATAGTTTCAGAAAAGGAAAGTACAAAAGTAAAGAATTGGCATTAGATTTGCTCTTCCTGAGGGGAGGCCCTGGCTTTGGAATGCATTCGCTTTGTGACTATAAAGAAGTCTACATAATCTCTCTCAGCCTTGGTTTTCTTACATGAAAAATAAGGGCAATAATGTATTCTAACTCATAAGGTATCTATATAATAAAAGCCTAAGTGACTACTGGTTGCTGTGATGCACACTGACCAAGAGGAGGCAGATGCTCAACACAGGAGCTGCCCCCCAGGGGTCAGTGTGCTCACACAGAGGGAGCAGCTCTCAGCCAGCAGCCTGGCAAGCGCAGCCTCTCCCACCTCAAAGGCAGTGCTAAAGAGCAGGGAGCTGAGCAGTAGGAGCAGCAAGCAGGCGGGTGGTAAGGAACCAGGGATCCCAGATTAGGAGAGGGCACAGGCCGGGCTAAGGGACCCCCCACCCCAGTATATGAATTTTGTGTTTTGGGCCTCTAGTTTAAAATAATTATTTGATATTCGATATGCAATGTAATTAACTTATCTCCTGATGCAGAGTGGTGGTTATTTTTTTTTTTTACTATCACAATCATCACAATTATAACCACAATCAACAGCTGCAAGTACCATGACACAACCAACCTTTCAATCCCATCCCTTTCTCAGAACATTTTATTATACAATGCAATATTTCATGTTCTAAGTCTCAACTGTGTGAAAAGCCCAGCTCTGCCACCTACCATCCATCACCTTATTTAACTTTCCCTCTGTTTGTCTATATCATTGAAAACATTGCCAACTTGTAGGGTCATTAGTAGGACTCAAGGAGTTGATATGAAAACCTTAGAACAGTGCCTAAAATAAACAAATAAATGTCAACTTCTACTCATTCAAAGGTTTATTTTGCGCAGCTCAAATTTCAGATTTGCAATTTCCACATAAGTCTGTCTATATAATTTTATAAACACCATTATTATTAAATATAACCCCTATTGAATGTGATTATTAATAATTTAAAACTTATTAAAGAATACATTAAGAAAAGTGAATAATATTGTTATTCTTTTCCAAAAATTCAAAGAGAAATAGCAGTTCCTGAAGCAATGTTCAGATCTTTGACTTAAAAGCAGCCTAGAGACTGACATCATGGAATTCTTGGGAAAGGTTTCCCGGAAGATGACCTAGGATTAGCTAAGTGAAATAAGTCAGACAGAGAAAGACAAATATTATATGTTTTCACTGGTATGTGGAACCTACAAAAATAAAATAAACAAACAAACAAAACAAAACAAAACTTATAGAAACAGAAGCCAAAGGGTGGGGAGATGGGTAAAAAAACGGTGAAGGGGTAAATAGTCAATATTGTTGTAATAAGTTTGCCTGGTGACATATGATTACCAGAATGAGAAATAAACAAACAAATAAATAAAATGACATGCACATTGATCCAACAATAAAGTTGTCAAAATGAAATAAGCATTTTTCTGTCTATATAAAACTATGTCAGTTTGTGAGAGCAAATTAAGTTCCTACCATTAGAGCTTTTGACAGGTAGGCTATAGATAATGTTATATATATCTAACCGATGCTCTGGACACTGGCTAATTGTCTCTCCTGCTATTCTCTATCCCTGAGGCTTTCCTAGCCAACCCTACCTTAGAAAAGGCTATGCACACAGCTTTTGGGAAAAGTACAAGACCTGTGAATATACTGGTGACAGAGAGGGAACAGTTGTCACATGCCTGGAACCCGACCAGCAGACTGTTGACTTAATTATGCCACACAACAGAGCCAACATTTTTAAGCTGTGAAAGATGGAGATTTTTTTATGTTCTTCTTTTTCTTTTTTTACTCTCCTACCTTAATCTGCCTATATAAATCATTTAAACTACTTATGTCGTACCTACTCTAATAATGTTATGGTCTTCTGTATGGCCATTTCATTAACTAGTATGAACCTGAATTAAGCAAAATTATTAAGTATCCCTAACTAATTTTTTAGAAGTTTTTGTTACTTCACTCTTCACCTTTGTACCCAATTTCTGAACACAGAGCCAAAAATGTTAGATGTACTGCCCAGCCAGCATGGATCTGTGGTTGAGCATGGACCTAGGAACTAGAAGGTCATGGTTCATCTCCTGGTCAGGGCATATGGCCCTGTTGTGGACTGGACCCCCAGTGTGGGGCATACAGAAGGCAGTTAATCAATACTTCTGTCTCATCATTGATGTTTCTATCTCTCCTCCCTATCCCTTCCTATCTCTCTGAAATCAATTAAAATATATTTTTTAAAAAATAATGTTAGATATATTTTTGGGGGGAGGGGTGATAAAAAATTTAAGGTGAACATTTATTGCCAAATATATTTAAACTCCACTTTGCATATATTGTTGCCTATGATTTCCAGGAAAACATAGTAAACCTCACTTTTGACACCCATTAGTAAATTCATTTGAAATAAAAACAAGGATTGGAGTGATACTTGTCAAGTTTGAAACCATTTGAACACATATGAATTTAAGAGAGATAGTAAAATGGTGTTTAAATGGTTTTATCTAGAGAGGCTAGGCAAGACATAGATGGGGGGGAAATATCTATTTCTCACGTCAATTTTCAACCCCTCTATACCAGAGATCCTTTCCACCTCTGACCAATCTCAAATAGATTCCATAACATTTCTGGTCACACTCTGCTATTTATAATCATCCTAAATTACAGGGATTGAAAATCCTATTGAGTCTAATGTAGAATCACCTATCATTCATCCACACAACTAAACTTGTTCTGACTCCTGATTATTGTGAGTCTCCTCCACCTCCTGTTGTAGTCCACCCCTACTCCCTCTGCTGTGGTTGTTTCCCCTCAGCACTGGGGCAGGCAAGGGAGCGGAGATAAATTGGTGACCAGGTGGCTGCTAGAGTTACTATGGGCAGATGTCCCAATTATGATCTTCCTACTAGCCTTTTTGAGTTTCCCTTCTGAGGATCCACTATCATACCATTCCCAAACGCTAACTATTTAAAACTGCTCCCTCAACTCCTGCGCCCTCATCACACATGTAATCTGTCATAGTCACCATACCTTGGTGGGCATTACTCTTGTGTAGGGTCTTTACTGGAGGCTTGAGCTTAGCTACATTCACATCAGCACTAACACCATGAGAAAACCTTGGTGTCTGACATCTCTGTTTTTCCTTAAGAGCAGCTTTAGCTGGTTACAATGGTGCTTGTTTTAGATGAGAGTCAGAGACAAACCCATGTCCCTGAATCACGAGGGCAACCATATCAATTGTCCAAGTAGTTCTGGGAAAACTTTTTTTTTAAATCCACATCCAAGGATATAATTTTAGAGAGAGAGGAAGGGAGGAAGAGAGAGAGAGAATGAGAGAGAGAGAGAGAGAGAGAGAGAGAGAGAGAGAGGCCTCCATGTTTAAAAACACTGACCATATTTTTAAAAAATTAATTACAGCAGGTTTATATGAAACATGTCTAACACAAAATGACATAAAAAATTAAAAATAAGAAGAAAAAGATGGACCAGGCAAATATTACCAAAAGAAAAACTAGTATATAAATGAGAATAAAATGTTCTTTATTTTTAAAAATGCAATGCTAGACAGTGGGCTGTCATTTTACATAGATCTGACAAATCTAAAAATGGATGTACTTAACAAAACTTCAAAATGTAAAAACTCAAATTGATAGGACCATGACTATATATTGACATGTCAAATTTATATGTGGAAACTGACATTCTACATTCAAGCAAAAAAAAAAAAATGTTTACAGGGCTAGAATAACACAATCAGTTACCTGTAATATTTGGTTTTATTTCTTCAACAAGATACTGGTAAGTAGGATTCATCACCTTGTACTTTAAACTGCACATACATTATGTTAAATTGCACAAAATGCCATTTATGTAGGTGAGATATGGTGTGTTATTGGCCATTTTGTTTGATTAAGTGATAATGATCACATGTTGGAATATAAGGAAAAGAGAGTGGGCATATGAAAATTGGATTTTAATATAATCTGCAGTAGCATAATGATCTCAGGTATAATGGCTTGGATAAAAATATAATAATGATATTTTATGGATTCTACTAAGTTTTATTTAGTTTGTGTTTTCCTATATGTTTAAAGTGTAAATTTAGATAATGCATTTTATCCAAATTGAAAAAAGTACCTGGTAAAAGATTCTCAGGTCAATTTCAAGCATGGAATGATAATGACTCTCCGTCATTATCATGTGATGGTGATAGCAGGCAGCTCTTATTGAAGCACAGACAGATCCAGACACTTTTAAATGTTATGTTTGTCTTACAGGGGCCTCAGCCCACATGTTCATTTTAAATCCAACGGCAATATCAAATGTGTCTGCTAAAGTATTAACAAAAGCACCATCTGGTTTTAAAGTTTCCAAATTGTTCCAAGATAATTTAAAGTACTGCTGGGTATAAAAGCCTTCTAATTTAAAAAAAATCATGAGTGTTGAACTAAATCTAGGTCATCGACTTACACTAATTGAATATGTTCATAATTTCTAATGCCATTTGTAATCTAATAGTATATCTGTATGTGGCAGGAGAAATATTCATAGGTAATTCAGGTTGTATTTTAGTATTATTTGAAGAATTGTTTTAGTTTGTTTTTCTTTCCTTTGAATATAACTGATGAATGTTAATTTCACATAAGTAGTTTATGTCATTTCTTTTTCTTGGTTAAGACACTGGCTCTTACTTGAATGCTACTTTTGTTTATATTCTTACAAAAACACATGACTAATAGCCAGAGTTTTGTTCCTCTTGTCCTTCTGCCAAATTCTTGACATAATCTGGCCAAATCTTGCTTTCTCTGACACCCATTCTGGTCTCCTTCCCATTCCTTCTATTTCTGTCTCATTTTTTGTTGCCCTTCTTCTTTCCTGTTCACTCATCCTTCAGTTGATTCAGCATCCTAGAATTAAGCCAGAATGCATTATCCTGGCCTAAATATCTCCTAAAATTATCCATTTATGGATTTTAGCATCCTTTCCAGAGGGCTGAATGCCCAGGTTGCAACCATGTAATCCAAATGAGTAAACAGTTCAGAAACTATCAAAAAGGTTAGTTCCTGATGTATGTTTTAGCTTTGACAGAGTACTTGGTAAGAAACAGTCTGATTTGTTAAAAGTCAAAATTAATGGAAAGATAACTGAGCACTGACAACTGAGCATAGTTAGTGAGCATATTTATATGAAGAGACACAGAAACAGAGAACTGAGTTAGGGTTCTTACTACCATTCAGGGAATCTTCTCAGAACACACACCAGTGGAGAAGCAGGTTTGCTCATATATTGGACTACTAGAGACCTAGTGCATGAAATTTGTCCACTCAGGGTGGGGAACCCTCAGCCTGACCTGTACCCTCTCTTTAGTCCAGGAGCCCTCGGGGGATGTCTGACTGATGGCTTAGGCCAAGGGAGAGCAGACCTAAGCCAGCAGTCTGACATCCTTAGTGCTGCCATGGAGGCAGAAGAGGTTCCTGCCATGGCCACTACACTTGCCACCTGTGAGCCCAGCTTCTGGCTGAGTGGCACTCCCACTGTGGGAATGCACTGACCACCAGGGGCCAGCTCCAGCATTGATCGTCTGCCCCCTGGTGGTCAGTGCATGACATAGCAACCGGTTCTTCCACCATTCTGTTATTTTACATATTAGCCTTTTATTATATAGGATAGTGGCTCCCATAATTCTATCTGGAACCTTACATCAACCACATACCATGTGGTCATTAAAGCATGGTTGTAGAAACTGCTCACAGCTATATGCCTTGCCCAAACATGCCTTTTTCACAACACTGATAATTTGTTTAATAATACTATGATTAATGGGACTCACAAACATATACATTCTTATTCCTATTTAACCTCCAAACAAACAAACACGTGTTTTGGTTGGAATTAAGATATAAATAATTAGAGGAAATCAAGCAAGCATATACTACAACAGACATATAACGACAGCAGCAAAAGGAAAAATTAACCTTTGTATTCCATTGCAGTGAGATCTCTACATGTTACTTTCCATAACCTGACATTCTATAGGGAAACTCTGTATTCTGCATCAAGTTGGTCTTGGCATAGGGGTATAAATTTTGTAATCCTACCTTTAGCCCTAGGTACTCTGTATTCCTAATTGAGGGAATTAATTTAGGCTTTTTTTTTTTTTTTTAGTTTTGTCCAGTGGAATGTGCTTGCTGCTTCCCAATAGTCTGCTAAGTATTCATATTCAGACCGGGATTTTATTAATGGGTGCTTATTAACACCTCTGACAACTTCATAAATAACAATTATAGGTTGAAAAAAATCAACCTTCGACTATGAGAAATGACTGACTGTTGGAAATGGAAAATAAGTATCCCCAGTTCCAACACACAGAAGCTTGTCAGTGCACTGACACAGCATGCCTCCAATCTGAGACAAAATTTAAAATCAGCGATTTTTCATTCAAACACTATTTTCTTTAAGTGTCATTCCTTATTAGCACCAACAGAAATAGCTCATCCCCTTAATTGTTTATCTACAGATGGAATTCTGCAGTTTGAGACTGTAGCATTAACTCAGTTCTCATTACCGAACATTTGGAACCGCAATAGTAAGATTAGTACCTGTGAGAGCTATTTTCCTGATGGAATGAGCAGGTTTAATTATATTTATGAAAAAAAAGTTATTGAGGCATTTTAGGTTGGTTTCATTTTATATCCTTGTCTATTTTTTATTTTAATAGTTCTCCACTGAAAAAATAGGGTCAATCTCTGAAAACTTAGAAAAATCATAATTATGATGAGACATAGTACAGGTGGATTTATCCTTCTTTCTTCACAATGGGGGTATGGATTCAGAGTTCCTTACATCAGCCTGGCTGGTGACCAACAGAAAGGGCAGAGGCCAGTGGGAGAATGAGAGCCCCAGGCCTCTCCAGGAAGCCTGTTATCCTTATTATTTCTCTCCACATAACATCTCTGCCAAGCTGCAGCACATGCATGCTGATAATCAGGGATTCTCAAACCTACATAGGAGAAACAAAACAAAAACAAAACACTAGGCCTCCTACTTTAAGGATGAGAAATGAGAGACATTTTGTTTCTTGTCTCTCAGGAGAATATAATGAATAATTATCTCTCTATTCTGAGCTTTTATTCATTCATTTTACCTCCTCACACAATTATCAGGGACACTATATCCCTTACAAACTTTTTCAATTCACGTAATTCTCTTCTTTCTATTTTCCAACATTCAAGAGGTATGGTGATTAGCATATTTACCAGTGCATACATGCATGCATTCTTGCTATTTATTCAATCACGTATTTGCATGCATTTATTTATGACTACTATATTCCCAGCAGAGTGATTGACCTTAGAAACAGCAATAAGAACACATCCTCTGATGCTCAATTGATGAAGCAAGAAAGATAATTATATGGCTTACCAGACAGTAATGGAAGTAAGAGTCTAACATCTTAGAATGTTCGAAATGGAGAAATTATAGCAATTAATTTTGCATGGGAGGGTGCTTCTTGTGACTTACTGTTGCTTCCAGACTGTTAGAACTCTGTCTTCACTTATAATTTATCCTGCCATTGGTTTATAATAATAGTATGACCTCTTCTTCAAAATCTGATCTGAATGCTCTTGACATTTACCAGTGTTCCTCAATGACATTGGTGACTCATGAGTGTCTGAGATTGCAAATTCTTCCTGTTACTTTCCAAAAGGCTCCAATATCAAAGCGATGTCAGTGACTTTTTTCTGTCTAAGTTGTATCTAGTGTTAATAATTTAAAATCCAATGAGTGGATCTTATGTTTTTTATTTACCTAGGATTTTTTAGCATGTTTTTTTAAAAAGGCACCATGGAAGACATAAAAATGAAAGTAAAGAAAAATATAATAATTCACAATGTTATAGGGGATATGATACAGGCAAAGAGAACTGGACTAACTGTAAAAAATTAAAAACAAAACGAACAAAAATGTTTGCTGTTTGAAACATGGTGACAAAATTCTTAGGAGAAGGTAGACATGCAGCAGAGTGAGAAGTTGAGTTAATTGATAAATTATAGCACCATTCTTCTCTGAGAAAGTGGAGACTGAAAGTGATGGAAAAGAGAATCAGTGACACACTCTTTCCTTCGTCTTCCAGCCTCTTCACATCTATTTTATCTCAATGGCCAGGACACCATGTTCAGTAATTTAATGTGTCCTCCCTGGGTGGCTATTCTCATTCACAGTTTCTGCCCAAGTCACAAAACTCTTGTGCATGAATAGAAAGGAGGAAACATTGCTGGTTTTGTTTACCTCAAATATTGCTTAACTCAGAGAGGTTAATGACTTGCACAGGTGTGCAAACCATGGGCCTTCCACTGCCACATGCGATCTCTTCTGTTCATTTAATTTCCCAGAGTATTCACTAAGCAAGAAATTCAATGGCTTTAAAATGGCCTCCAAAAATTGAGCCTCCATAAT
>PVJC01027027.1:0-23575 GCA_004026665.1 Murina feae | reverse complement strand
CAGAAGGCGCCTGGCAGACTGGGGCCATCATAGGACATCCACTGAGGGGTCCCACACTGTGAGAGGGCACAGGTCGGGCTGAGGGACTCCCTCCACCCCGAGTGCACAAATTTTTGTGCACCGGGCCCCTAGTTTGTATAATAACCAGCTATATACATTCTAGTTCATGTGTCTTGGTGGATATATATATGCATTTCATTGGGGTGTACACCTAAGAGTAGAATCTTTGAGTCAGAGGTTGTGTGTACTTCAGTTTTATGAATATTGTCAAACATATTTCTATAGTGGTGCACTAATTCTCTCTCTCATGAGCAGTGTATGGGAGTTCTAATTGCTCCACAACCTTTTCAACACTTACTATTTTCTGTTTTTTATTTTATTTTAGCCATGCTGATGGGTGTCTATTAGTATTAGATTATGCTTTTAATTTGAATTTGCCTCATGACTAGTAAAATTGAGCATATTTTTCTATGTTATTGGCCGTTTAGATAAACTTTCAAAGGAAATGCTTGTTTAAACATCTTGTTTATTTTTCAATTTGGTTATCTGTCTTATTCTCTTATTGATTTGCAAGTATTCAAAGAGGGCAATTCTTTTGAAAATAGGACAATTCTTTTGTGGTATGAATAGTGTGTGATTTTATATTTAGAAATCTAAATATTGGGTTTTCTTAGAAGTAAGTCACAAAAGTACTTACAAATTTCAACAGGGAAGTAAAATTCATCCTCAAACTTGCTTTCTACATGTCTCCTCTTGGAAAATAAGAAGACAGTTGCTTTTTCCTCTAATTCATTTCATGCTGGCTTGGCAAGCGGGGATGGACAAGGTCGTTCTTAGGGGGGTTTGAATGAAGAGGACAGTGAGTCAAGTGGCTGGCGAACAGTAAGGAAGGACATGAGAGAGGCAGCCAGGGAGGATTTGCTGTCCTCCAATTGGATTGGTACATAACTGGGCATATCCGCATGCTCAACAAGGACTCATAGATGAAACGTCCTCTGACAGGGGCTTATTGGGAAAAGGAAAATGAATGGGGGAGGACTTGTGAGTGCGTAGGGCAGGTGTCTGGAAAATCAGTGTCAGCTCAGCTATGGAAAATGCTTTTGCTTGATTTGGAGACCATCTAAACTATTGAAACATGAAACAAAAGTCCCTCTGGTGGCCCCCAAGTTATTGCAGAGGTGCCACTGAGTATGTGTTAAGACTTTGCTCCTACATCCCTGGGTGTGGAGCACAGGACTGGCACTCCTAAGCCCACGCTTCAGAGAATGACCCCGCCACCAGCTGTGTTCCACCAGCCACCCTGTCCCATGCAGCAGGTGCTGCAGCCCTTTGATGCCACTATAGAAGGACTTGCCTTTAAATCTTCATTTCACACGGTGCAATATAGACATCTGTGTCCTTTGTTAAATTTAAATGAAACACAGGAAAAATTTTCTTGGCTTTCATTCATTCAATAAACGTATCTGAGCACCTGCTGTACGTCAGGTATCCTACTGGAACATAAAGAAATAAAAAAACACACAAAGTTTTGCCCTCAAGGAGCTCACAATATCGTGGGGGAAATAAAAAAGTAAACCATGCCAAGATAATGTAGTGGTTGTGAGACAGAAGTTTGCAGAGTGTTAGCCAGGAAAGGGACCTAACCAGAGGCTGTGGAGGGGAAAATGGGTGAGAAGTGTTGGGCAAGGCTTCCTGAAAGAGTTAAGTCTATTTCTTCCTGTCATCTGCCAAGGGGATAGGATTGAGAAAGGTTGGAATTGATGAAACCCCACCATGCATCAGAGCAGAATAAAAAGAGTTCCCATTTTCTATCCTGATTAAATACCCCATGCTGTTATACCTAGGGTCCTCATGACTATTTTAATGAATATTGTTTCCCATTTTGAACATGAACTCAATAAAAGTTAATTAAAATAATGTAAAATGTGACCTTGTGTGAATGAATTGATGTTAGAAAAATGAGCTTTTCCCCCTTTCTATTCTCACCTTTGGAAACATTCGTCATCCCGTTACAAAGCATTGCACCAAGTCTTCCCTCCCCTCCATGCTCAGTCCACACCTCCGGGCGCATCATTCAAAATCGGCTTTAAATCCATCTACTCCCTCTGCTCCACCCTGACCAAACCCATGTCATCTCTTACCTAGTCACATGCATATTGTCCTTTGCAATTCACTCTCCACACTATGATCAGAGTCATTTCTAAGATCTCTCCTTAGTTCTTTCATAATTGCCTGCTCTTAATTCATAACCATCTTTTCTTATTTGATACATAGATACCTGCCTTTGCATCTCTGAATATATTAAGAATATGGATTTAAAAAATGTCTCTGATTATTATACTTGTAGCTTGATTTTCTTAGTTATAAGTTCTTTCTTTTGTTAAGTGTGTTAATGCTCTTTTATGGGGTTGGTCATCTTCCTTGTGTGTGTGTGTGTGTGTGTGAGTGTGCACGCGTGTGTGCACAGTTAGTGTGTGTGTACATGTGCATACATTCTTTATTTGCCACTTTCTGTGAAGGAGGAAAGGTTTTGCTTCTTTTTTCTAATTGAGTGCCATTGGTTAATAACATTATACAGGTTTCAGGTTATAATCTGACATCTGTATACACTACAGCCTGCTCAGCACCAAAAGTCTACTTTTCATCTGTCAACATGTATTTGACTCCTTTTACCCACGTGGCCCTCCCTCCTTCCTTTACCTCTCTGGTTAACCACTCATCTGTTCTCTGAATCTATCTGTTTTGGTTTCGTTTATTTCCTTTCTGTGTTATATTCCAAATGTAAGTGAAATCATATGGTTTTTGCTCTTTTTCATCTGACTTAGCATAACACTCCCATGATCCATCCATGTTGTTACAAATGACAATATTTCACCCTTTTTATGTTTGAATAGTATTCCATTATGCATGTGTGCATGTGTGCATGTGTGTGTATGTGTGTGCGCGCCACACCTCACATCTTTCCAATCCATTCAGCTGTATTTGTTACATCTTATTAAACACTTGGCTTTTGTGGGTGCATGGGTGGGAACTATTGCCTAGGCTTGCACTGTGAGGAGGGTCAGCACCTGCCTCTCTGCATGTGGGGGCTGCTAGATCCTCCGGGTGCATCAGCTCCCAAAGGCTCCACCTGGCATGGTCCCCACTCTCACACTGACAGGTCTAGCTAGAGGCAGGAACATCCCTTTCCAGGAACTCCTTCCTGACAACGCAGCCTAAAGGCATCCTGCATTCTTCTTCTTCATCGCATTGATCCCAAGAGTTCATTAAGGAGTTACTGGTTAATGGTCAACGTCAGTCGCCAAGCCAAGCTCTATGAAGGCAGAGACAAGGCTATTTGGGCCCATCGTGTACCCAGTTCTCAACACCGCACACACATATTTCAAGAAACAATGATTGACTAATGTGTTGTTTACAATTCCACATAAGATTGCATTTAAGGAAGGGAGTCTTAGTTAAACACAATTGAAACAACTGCAGGAGGGGGCATCCTACCAGATGAGGAGCAAAGAGGATCCTTACTTGGTGGGATTCAGTGCTGGAGGAGAATGTGCACTCGGCTGTGTCCTGGCCCCATGTCCAGTCCGTCCGAGGCTGCAGACAGCCTCTGTCCTAGGATGACACTGAGAACACAGAGCTCCCCTCCCCTCCCTCTCTAGCCCACAGCCTGCTCTCAGCAGAGAGGCTGGTACTGCAGAAGCTGCTGCAGGACCATTATGGAGTGATCGAGGAGCTGATTACATTAGCCATTGGTCCTGGGGGTTCAGCAGGCAACAGGCGGAGAGGGAAAGGGAGAGGGCTTCATGCAGCACCATCTTGGAGTCAACCCAGCTGCCAGCATCCACGCACCCCACCAGCACACTGCGTCTCATCTGCACCCACCTGCTCACTCCTCCTCACAGTGGTGACAGCTGCAGTTGGTAAGGGACCTTCCAGAAAAGAATGTTGTAACCCTTGAGGACAAGGGGTCTTAGACATCACGGCTCCTCTCCCACCTCCTTCTACAGGTGAGGGACCTGGTCCAGAGCAGAGATGACCAGCCACGGTCATACAGACAGTAAGAAGTGAGCTGGGCTGGAATGCAGAGCTCCTAGTCCCGGAGTACTGGCACTGCACGTCGCTGCCCCTCTCTGTCCTCTCTCTTCCTCCTCTTTGCTCTCATTTCTGCTCCATCTTGTCCCCAGCCTCTTCTCTCCACTTCAGCCTGTGCCACAGCCGTAAGGACACCCCTGCATCACCAACCTTGTGCCCCTGCCCCGCCACCACACAATGTGTTTAACCTGCTGGGAGCTGAGGGTCTGCTGGCCTCTGACCACGTGGACATGGCCTGACCCGAGCTCCCTCTGTGGCACAAGCAGCTTTGGGAAGCTGTAATAGGAAGACAAGGAAGGGTAGGGTAGATCTGTACCAACCCAGGCTCGCTGCCCCTCTCCGCCGGCACTGGGCATTCATCTCATCCCCAGTGCACTGGCCAGTCTGGCCCTTGTCCCATGAAAATGAGAACCTGGTTCCTTGAGACAGAAACAACTGTGAGGCTGCTGGGCTGTGTAGGTTTCATTGACAAGCTCCAGCATGGACATCTGTCTTTGGCATCTCCTGTTCCCTTTCTCCCTGGTGCCTCGCCTCCTCCCATCTTCCTCCCCAAAGCAAAGATCGCTTTCTTCTTCTTTTTAAAAAAATATATTTTATTGATTCTTTACAGAGAGGAAGGGAGAGGCATAGAGAGTTAGAAACATCGATGAGATAGAAACACTGATCAGCTGTCTCCTGCACACCTCCCACTGGGGATGTGCCTGCAACCAAGGTACACACCCTTGACCGGAATCGAACCCGGGACCCTTGAATCCACAGGCCGACGCTCTATCCACTGAGCCAAACCGGTCAGGGCCACTTTCTTCTTTTGAGTCACCACCATGCCTCGTGTGACTGTGACTCCTGTACCCAGCACCCTGTGTTGCAGTGACTTACTTAGCTCTACCTCTTGGTCCTCCAGAGACCACCTAGAGGTCAGAGTCTGTGTCTAGCATCCACGGATGCTGGTGCTGAAAAGGGCCCCGGTCATTGCAGGCTGGGTAGGGTCCTGACCACCTGGGATCCAAACTCGGGTGCAATGGGGAGGGTGGAAGGCAGATCAAGGCTCCCTCAGCCCTAAACTTCTCACCTCCACCTCCCAGCTCCCAAGCCTAGTTAGGGCCATGAGTCCCCAGGGGCAGCGCTCATGCCTTGTATGTCACAACCCTCCAGCCAACCAGAGCCTGGAAAGGCAGAACCCAAGGTGGGGGTGAGGGAAGATAACAGCCACATGAGGAGGCTCTTGGTGCAGGACTGACACGGGGGACTCTGGAGTGACATGTCCCTTATAGGAGCATTGTCCTCGCTGGCACACTGCCCAAGGGAGCCCTGGATGCGCTGGAAGTGGGAGGTTCTGCAGCCGGGCAGGTCTGGGAAAGGCTCCTACTCGCAGACACTCCCTGTGCGTCAGCGCTGCAGTGTGTGAAAGGCCCAGCAACCTGCATTAAGAAGCGTGAATTGTAAAGCTGTAAAGACAAAAAATAAATAATGGGGACATCCCTCTGCTGACCCTGAGTGGAGCAGGTGCCTGGGCAGGAAGCCCTGGCTCCCCAGGGCCTGTGCGAGGCCTCAGAAGCTGTCCCTTCTGTCTCAGGGCGCACTCTCCACCGACCCAGTCTGTCCTCCGCTGTGTTCTGTTTATACCTAATTGCAATTTCTGAAAAAATGAATAAACAGTTTGAGCCCAGAAAGAGAGGTGGCCAATGAAATGCTGAGCTGGAGCATTACAGCATCAGTGAGGCTGCCCATTGGCTGGTTTGCCCTGAGGAGATGGATGCAGGTCCACGCCTACCCGGCTGCAGAGAGGAGTGCCAGAGCGGTCGTGATGCCCTTGGCCGTGGGCCCCATTAGCCTGTTAGCCTGACCATCCTTGGCTGGCAGCTGCTGCCCGCCTGTTGCCGAGTAAGCCTGCTTTCCAGCCTGGCCTCACACTGCCAGGTCCCGGACTGAGACTGCCCACTGCCCATGCTGTTATCACAGTGTGTTTAGTCCATCAGCCTGGGACAAGTGTGCTGGGATGTTTGCCCGCTTCAGCGGATTAACCCTTCCTTCAAAGTTCACCCAGGTTCCATTTCCACCATGCAGCCCTCTCTGCCTGCCCCCACCATTAATCTCCTCTTACTTCCTAAATAACGAGTCCTTGTTGGCACCCATCACTTGGTACCTGTGGAGAACACTGTGCTGTGCTGAGTGCCATGTCCATTCCCCCGTTGTACCATTGTAGAAAACCTGGCTTTAGCTGGGCACAGGTATTCCGGAATGTAGGCTCCATTCCCGGTTCCCTTGTAACAAGAGGCTACTAAGTTCTGGCCAACAGGATGCTCATGTTCACTCGACTTCCAGGAAGCCTCCTAAATGCAGGAGACGTGCCTCATCTCTCCCTCTCTGGCAGGAATAAGACATGATGTGTGGAGCTCAAGCAGCCAGTGTGGACCAGGAGGGGGAGGGGCACACTGAGGGCTATGGAATAGCATGACTGAAGTAGCCTCCATCCCTGATAATTTTGGAAACACCATGCCAGTGGCGCTTCCTATTTCCACACATATGCTAGCAGGTACATTGTTTAAGGTGACCAGATTTAAAGCGGTACACCATTGACTGGGGGGTAGGGGGGTGGGGGTGTCTTTTTTTCTCTTTTCTTTTTTCTCTTTTTTATTATTATTACTTAAAATATTACAAAGAGTAATTGGGACTTTTTTAAAACACCGCGGGATGCAGGACAAACTGTTAAAAATTGGGACTGTCCTGCCAAAAGCGGGACATCTGGTCACCTTAACATTGTTTGACCTGCGGCTCTATTAGTCAGAGTTCTCTAAAGAAGCAGGACTAGTGTGGTGTGTGTATGTGTAAAGAGAGCTCTGTTTGAAGAGATTGGCTCATGGGATCATGGGGGCTGGCAAGTCCAAATGGAAGAACGGGTGTTGCACCTGAGCCTGAGGACATCTGGAGGAGGATTCCCGCTTCCTCAGGACATCTGGAGGAGGATTCCCGCTTCCTCGGGACCTCGGTCTTTTCTCTGAAGGCCTTCAAGTGATTGGCTGAGGCCCGCCCGTGTATGGAGGGGGATCTGCTTTACTCAGTCTACTTGGTTTACATGTTAATCACATCAGAAACACCTTCACAGCAACAACTAGATTGTATTTGGAGATAAAGCCTTTAATTAAGTAAAAATAAGCCTGTCACTGTGGGTCCTAGTCCAGTCTGACTGGTGTCGTTATAAGGAAAGGAGCTGAGGACACACAGAGAGACACCAGGGATGCCTTCACCAAGGGAAGACACAGCGAAAAGTCGACCATCTATAAACCAAAGAGAGGCTTCAGGGAAACCAACCCTGCTGTTACCTTGATCTTGGACTTCCAGCTCTGCAAGTGCAAGGAAATAAAATTCTGCTTGAAGCCACTCAGTCAGTGTATTGTGAGGGGTAGCCTAGCACACGAATACACCTGACCTAGCCATGATGACACAAAATTAACCTTCACAGCCGCGTTTATCTACCTATTAGGCATAGTTCACTCATCTTTGGGAAACCTGCTAAGGGAGTGTGGGCTCTAGATTCTTCAATGCTGGTGGGAGATGGAAATGGGAAGCAGGGGAGTGCCTTTGTCACACCTAGATTGCAGAGTAAGCTCTTTAGAACCACTGGCAGGTGGAGTGGAGTGAGGCTGGAATCAGGCTGGTCCAGAAGCTGGTGAATCTGTGGCGAGAACGTTGGTGAATTCCTCCTTTGCGGCGGCGGGTGTGGGTGGGTGCCCCAGCCACAGTTCGTTTGACTTTAGGCATGTTGAGTGGTATATGCTTGTGGGATACCCACACAGAGGTTTCAGCAGGCGGATTTGCTTGCTTATCTGGAGCTCAAGGGGAAATCTGGTTGGAAATCAGATTTCTGTGTCAGTTTCTATGCAACAGTTAAACTTCCAAGAGCAGCGAGCCTTCCCACCGCGCTTGCATGTCTCAGGCCATGTTTCCCAAACATCCATGGGCCACCTGTTCTTTTCTTTTTTCATTGTCATCATACTAAGCTGCATTTCAGAAAGGCAGCAGGCACTGTGGAGAGCCCTGCCCCAGAAAAAGCCCAAATATATAACTCGCACTTTACCGGCCTGGAGTGTCTTTCTCTCTTTCTCCCTCTCTCTCCCCCTCTCTCTGACTCAGAATCTTAGACTCTCTCCCCCAGATATCTGCGCTACCTTAAGTGATCGGAGGGGCCTGTCCTTGGGCTGTATGGAGAAATCTGGCTGTTATTTTAAGGGCCTATGCCCCTAGAAAAAGCTCTTTCATCCTCATCTGGAACTTTCTCCCAGGAACCAAAACCCATGAAGGTCCTCCTAGTCTCCTGCCCTGAGTAAGCAGGTAGGGAGAGAGCAAAGTGGGGTCAGGAGTGGCCTGGGCCTTGAGAACCCCTATCCGGATCTCTCCTCTGACTGTGACCCGGGGCCAGTCTGATGCTCAGTCATTACTGATGCCACTCTGTGCCAGCCCGCGGCTTCCCATCACACCTGGGCCTCGGCATCTACATTTGATAAAAGAGGTAACATACCTGTCAGGCATGGCTATTATGCCACATAAAGTGAAATAATGAGTGTGGAAGGGCCTTTCACAGGGCACCCCTCAGGGTAGGAAGTCAATCAATATTAGGGCATGTGCATCTGGAAATCTTACCTCTAATTACTCTCTTTTCCCAATTAAACAAAACAGCAAGGGCAGCCACAAAATGCCCCCCGAGCTCCTCCGAGCCCTGCCTGCTGGGGAAATGTTCGCATCCCTGCCTGTTCTGAGCAGCACGCCCTTCCCATGCTGGAGTCCTGGGCCGTGAGGAAAGGCCTGTGCTGCTTGGTTAGGTTGCCCCCTGCATCCAGTTCTGACGGCTCTGATGCTGCCCTGCTCAGGGATGCACATGCCAACTCAGCAGTGTCTCCTCTATTAGGAGTGATGGCCCTGAAAGAGACAATTGCCTTAACTCTTTGTTGCCCAGCAGGGACCTCTAGCACCCAAGGGGGAACTGCACACGGGCCACGAGGTTGTGCTCGGTCCTGCAGGTGAGAGCTGCTTTGTGGGGAGGGCTTTGTTTTTTCCTGGTTTCCCAGCGGAAGTGCAGACTCTCATGGAGCCACTGTTGGGCCTTAGGCTCAGGCGTGTTTAAGACAAACCCTACTGCAGCTTGGTGTCCGGCCATGCAAGAGGGCAAACCTCCTCAGGCAAGTCTCCCTGCAGATGGCCTTCCCTAGGCCAGGCGCCGAGTTGCTGATGAGGACACTATGGTTCCCATATTTCTTTTTGCAAACATCAGTGACACCCAGTGAGCATTCACCATCACCTAGTTCACCATCACCAATTAGTGGCCAAGGTTCTCGTTCAGTATTGCTAGAACCACACAGGCTGGTTCCTATCCCTCCTTTCCCTCACAATCCTCAAGATGACTGTGATAATGATGATGATGCTAACGATGATCATAAAATCCACAGTAGCTCCCATTTATTGCCCGATCTGGTTTGTGAGATTGGCGGATCACCGGTCTCTCTCTCTTTTTATTTACTACAGGCCAGAGACGGCTAAGTGCCTGGCGTAGGCAGGCACTATCATTGTCCTGCTTTAGAAGTAAGGAACCTGGGGTTCAATAGGGGAGGCTGTGCAGCCCTAGGGGGTGGAGCCAGGTCTTCTTTCCAGATGTGTCTGCACAAAGCTGGCACTTCTAACCCGCACACCACAAGGTCTTTCTGGTGGGCTGTGCCACATCCAGCCTGCTCTGCTGCCTGGGCATTCCCGGTACCAGGACTCCAGGGGCCAGGGGCGGAAGGAGGCCAGCTCTCAGCTTGGCGGGGCAGTGGGACGACCTAAGCGGGAGGTGGGAGGCGGGTTGTCCATTGATTGACTGAAATTGGATCTGTTGACACAAACAGCCAGCATTTCACAGTGATGAAAGAATTGCCCACGGCCTCATAACAAGCAGAGATTTCCCTGAGGGCCAGAGCTGCTGTGTGGCTCCTGGTGAGGAGAAGAAAGCAATTAGGAGAACGGGTGAGGTTATTAGGTCTTATTGCTTCCCTCTGCTCTCTGCACACGCGTGCAGCAGGAGGGATTGCGGGCGCCCTTGCCTCCGTGCTGTGTATCGTTTCCCCGCTTCCACTGCACAAAGCCAGTCGGGGACCCACTCAGCTCGTGCACGCTGCCTCCAAAGCTTACGCAGAAGTGCACACATGTAGTCAGGTCACCAGAGGAGCAGCCAGCTTTGAACATCACATCACTGGATTATAAACACGAATCTGTGAAGCACAGCACACACCTCTCTACCTTGCTTTGTCTAACCCTTCTCAGGTTTTGTCACAGTGAAGAGTCAGCTGGTATGGTTAAAAAGACACATTCATGTAGGATGGCCAGCTATACCTGTCTGCAGGGTGGACGGGGAGGAAGGGGAGAGGAACATGTCTATCTTTGGGGTCTCACTGCATTGCTTTAATGACTATTAGGATCATGCACAGGTGAGTGGATGAGAGGGAGAGGTAATGGAATATCAGGAACAATGTCACTTTACTTTGTGTGAATGTTATGGCTAACAGAGCACTTTTACTTGCATTGCTTTATTTTTGTACAATATACATAGCAGTTGCCATCTCACTCACTGGTAAGTATATTACTCTGTGACAGTAAGTACATTCACATTGTTGTGCACCCGTCACCACCATCATCCATAGAAATTCCCCATCTTCCCAAGCTGAAATGGTACCCATTAAACACTAACTCCCGATTCCCTTCCCTGCAGCCCCTGCACCCACCATTCTAGCTTCTGTCTCTATGAACTTGACTGCTCTAGGAAACTCATATGCACAATCATACAATATCTGTGAGGTGTCTGTTTGTGTGTGCGTGTGTGCGTGTGTGTGTGTGTGCATGTGCGTGTGTGACTGGCTTATTTCACTTAGTATAATGTCCTCAAGGTTCATCCACATGTTATAGAATTTCCTTCCTTGTTCAGACTGAATAATATTCCATTGTATGTGTGTACCACATTTGGTTTATCCATTTATCTGCCAGTGGAGACCTGTGTTGCTTTCTCCTTTTGGCTATTGTGAATAATGATGTTATGAACGTGGGTGTGCAAATGTCTGTCCAAGTATGCTTTCACTTCTTTTGGGTGTTGATGCGGAAGTGGCATTGTTAGATCATATGGGAATTCATATGATCTATGATCATATGAGTTTCCTAGAGCAGTCAAGTTCATAGAGACAGTCTAATTAGTATAATATGCTAATTAGACTGGACAGCTGAATGACCTTCCAGACATCCTTCTGGACCACCTTCCAGATGAAGCTGGGGTGGTGGGGGCCAAGGCAGAGGCGGATGTTTACTTTTTTTTGAAGAACCATCAGACCACTGTTTGTTTGTTTTGACAGCAGCTGCATGTTTCACATTCCCACCAGCAGTGCATAAGGTTCCCGGTGCTCCACACCCTCACCAACACTTGTTATTTTCTGTCATTTTGATAATAGACATCCTAATGGATGTGAAGAGGTACCTCATTGTTTTTCTCATTTTTATTTTTCTAATTATTAGTGATATTGAGCACCTTGCCATGTGCTTGTTGACCATTTGCATACCTTCTTTAAAGAGATGTCTATTCAAGTTTTTTGCACACTTTTAAAATTGAGATGTTTGCTTTTGTTGTGTTGCTTTATTTTGATTTGTACAATTGATAGGGCTAGAGTTATGGATAAGCCCCACCTTACACAGAGGAAAATGAGAGTCACAGCTGTTTAGAAATCACCAAGGTTCCCTGTTCTGACATGTTGTCTCCCCCAGGGGGGTGAGTCTGGGTCACTCTTTTCTAGACTTCACATTTCACTTAGGGAGAAGTATATGATAATTCAAAAGATGTATAAAATGAATGTTACGATGATCAATCTTAGGGGCATTCGGGGAAGGAGCCAGAGGACTGGGCCATTTAGGAAAGACCCATATGAGACACCAGAATTGAACATTAAAGAACAGTGTAGGAGGCAGAATAATGCACCCCAGAGGTACCCATACTCTGAGGCCTGGAACAGTGACTATGTAGGTTCCACAGCAAGGGGGCATTTGGCTACAGATACAATCAAGGTTTCTAATAAGCTAACTTGAGATGAGGAGGTTATTCTGGATTCTCCATGTGGGCCCAATGAAATCACAAGGGCGAAGGCAGGCAGAGGAATCAGATGAGATGTGACAAGACTTAGAGTCAGAGCAATGCAATTAGAGAAAGACCCAACCAACTGCTGTTGCTGCTTTGAAGATGAGGGAAGGGTCATAAGTCAAGAAATGTAGACAGCCTTCAGAAGCTGGAAAAGGCAAGGAAATGAATTCCCCTCTAGAATTTTCAGAAGAAACACAGCCCTGCTAACGCCTTAATTTTAGTTCAGTAAGGTCAATTTTGGACTTCTGACTTCCAAAACTGTAAGATAAATTTGTGTTTTTTTAAGTCACTTACATTTGAGTTAGTGGTCATTTGTTATAGCAGCAAATAGGAAACGAATACAAACAGCATAACTCTCTTAAGTGAGAACAAGATGCAGGATATGAGTTGGGGATGAGTCCAGGCAGAATCTTCCAAGAGCAAAGGAGTTTCCTTGGGAAAAAATAGTTTCTAACCTGCTCAGGGTGCTTCTATTGTCCTGGCCTGGTTTAAGCTCTTATGCACATATTTTCAAGAATCCTGCTATACCCACTCACAGGTCAGAAGAGTCATATGGTGATACCTGTGCAGTAAGAGGGAGAATCCTGCACAGATGTGCATGACCACAGTGTTTGTGCAGAGGACTCCTGAGGGCTGCCGTGGCCCCTCCCCAGCTGATGGGAGGCTCTCCCACATTTTTCAAAGATTAATCTAGCAGCAAGGCACAGAGAGAGCTAGTGGGATGGCACATGATTGCTCATGAAGCATCTATAATAATAAAAATGTAATATGCTAATTAGACTGGACAGCAAACAACTTTCTAGACATCCTTCTGGATGACCTTCCAGATGAAGCTGTGGTGGTGGGGTCCAAGGCAGATGCAGTTGCCATAGCAGGTGGGGGCTGAGAAGAGGTGGTTAGAGGTGATCAAGCAGTCAGATGAGCAGTTAGGGATGATCAGGCAGGCAAGCAGAGTAGTTAGGGGCAATGAGGCAGGCAAGCGAGTGGTTGGGGCGATGAGGCAGGCAGGCAAGCAGTTAGGGGTGATCAGGCAGGCAGGCCGAGTGGTTGGGGCAATCAGGCAGGCAGGTGAGTTGTTAGGGGCAATCAGGCAGGCAGGCAAGTGGTTAGGGGTGATGAGGCAGGCAGGTGAGTGGTTAGGGGCAATCAGGCAGGCAGGCAAGCAGACGAGTGGTTAGGAGCCAGCAGTTCTGGATTGAAAGAGGGTGTGGGCCAGGCTGAGGGACCTCTCCCCTCTCCCCGACCCACCTGCCCCCCCCAATGCACGAATTTTGTGCACTGGGCATCTTATTCATAATGGCCTAAAGATGAAAACAATGTAAATTGTTTTCCATGTGTGTCCAACACCCAGCTGATGAATGGGTGTATCTACAATGGAATATTGTTCAGCAATAAAAAGAAATGGAGTACTGACCCAAGCTACAGCATAACCTTGGCAGTGCTATGCTAAGTGAAAGAAGCCAGTCACAAAAGGCCACATATTGCATAATTCCATTTATATGAAGTATCCAGAGAAGGGAAGTCTATAGAGACAGAGAATAGATTAGTGGTTACATGAGGCTTCAGTGGAGGGAGAAGGTAGTGATAACTGAAGGGCATGGGCCTTCTTCTACAGTGATGAAAATTATCTATAATGGACTGGTGCTCTAGCTGGTTTGGCTCAGGGGACAGAGCATTAACCTGTGGACTGAAGGATCCCAGGTTCGATTCTGGTCAAGGGCATGTACCTCTCTTGTAGGCTCTTCCCCTGCCAGGGCCCTGGTTGGGGCGTGGGCAGGAGGAAACCAATTGATGTGTTTCTCTCACATTGATATTTCTCTCTTTCCCTCTCTCTTCCACTCTCTAAAAATCAATGGAAAAATATCCTCAGGTGAGGATTAAAAAATAAATAATTGAATAAACAAACAAACAAACAAATAAATAAAATGGGCTGTGGTGATGTTTGCACATAATGGAGCAAAAATGTAAATTTAACATAATCCATTAAATTATACTCTTGAAAGGGGTAAATTATGTGATCTGTGAATTGTATCTCAATGAACCTATTAATAAAAAATGAATTAGTAGAAGAAAAACTCAACCCCAGGAGAGAGCTCTGTGCCACACCAACATGCGTTAACCAGGGATGGGAGGATCAGAGCTGTCAGCCGAGGGTGAGAGCTGGGACAGCAGGCTGGCTCACAGCGATTGCAGAAGCAGCAGACAGATGAGCAGCCATGCGGGCCCTTGGGGAGCAGGTGGGCTCTGAGAGCCAGCTGTCCAGGTAGACACAGTTCAAACCGGGCAGATCGCTGACCCTCTCCTCACTCAAAGAGCACGAGGTCAGATGTCACTGTTCCCACCCTCCTTATACTGAAGACCGTTTAGTGTCACTGAGGGGACTCTATCATGGAGCTCAGGATTCGGGTGAGGGGCTGGGAGTCACAGACAATCCGGTGAGAAGGGGAGAGATGCTAAGTAGAGGCCCAGCTCTGAGCAGGTTCTCAAGGAAGCACATACACGACACACAGGCCTGCTCCCTCGGAGACTCTTCTGTGGCTTCTAGAACTAGTGATGAGGGTAAAACACCCCAGGCTGAAAAGAAATAGCTATAGGCCACACCTGTGTGAGGTGAGGAGGAGGCAGGGGTGGAAGGGAGAGACTCAAAAGCAAAAGATGAATTTAATTGATTGCATCATGCATGTATGTGATCAACCAACATTTGGTAAGTGCTGGACTCCGTACCAAACCCTGAGAATAGAAAGATGAACAGGAGCACAGGTCACTGCCCCCATGGAGCTTATACTGTGTTTAGAGCTGTGCTGTCCAAGCTCAGATGGTTACAAATCCCCGAAGTGTGGCTGGTCTCGACGGGAAGGGTTGGACACACATGGAAATCCAAACCAGAGACCAGGAAAAGTGGAGCCGCTCATTAACACCTTTTTCTACAGCTACATGATGACATGGTAATAGCTTGGATATCTTGGGCTAAATAAAATACATTATTGAGATGAACTTCACCTGTTTCTCTTTGCCTTTCCACACGTGGCTGCTATGACATGTAAAGGTGCATAATGGCTCAGGTCTTACTTCTATGGGAGAGCACTCTTCCAGTGAGAGAGAGCACAACAGATGCTGCTATTTCAGGTTACGGCGCATGCTACGGAGATGAATAGGGCAAGGCTCAGGGATGGAGGGACTAGTGGAAGTTATTATTTTTGCAGGGTGCTCTCTCTGAGGAGATGATATTTGAACAGAGACTCAAAGGCGGGGAAGCGGGCAGGTACTGTCGGAGGAGTGGCAGGGCGGACTGCGGTGCGTGAGCACGGGGAGGGCTTGGAGAGGGAGGATTGACAGGAAGGTGGGCCAGATCCTTGAGCAGCCTTGCAGGCTGTGGTGCACATGAATCCTCAGGCTTGGTGACTGACAGAGGAGAAAGAAAATGAGGGAGAGGGCAGGGACAGAGTCACCAAGAGGTGCTGAGCCAGCAAGACTCGGTGGGTGTTAGGGCTGCCACTTTGCCTAGTCTGGGCTGGAGAGAGGTATGAGTTAAGAATTGAGTTATAAATTAAGAATTCATGTCTGCGCCTGCTGAGTCTGAATTGCTGCCACAAAATTCAAATGGAGATGTGCAGCTCACATTTGAAGATAAAAGCCTGGAGCTTAGCACTGAGGCTGAAAAATACAGTTAGAGGTCATATTAGAACACAACCTCAAACCCATGTGCATAGACACTTTCCCAAAGGCCTCGGGGTGACGCGTGGAGGGAAGGGAGGGTGATTGGTTAGATCTGGTTTGAGTCCTGGCTCTGCCACTTCCCACCATTCTGCACTAGGTTGCCTGTGCGATGAACTATAGATGGCCACAGACTTGTTGGGTGGTCCTCCCGCTTTCTCTCCCCAGATGTTGGCTGGCCCTGTGATGTCCTGACCAGTGGTGTGCAGGGGACCTGATGCTCTGCTGGGCCCAGGTCCAGACCCGAAGGGAGGGCAGTGTGTGCTTCACTCTTTTGGAGTCTAGAGCCCAATGTAGAAGTCTCCTGTCCTGAGCCGCCATCCAGTGAGGAAGCCCCCAGGTGAAGAGGCGACATGCAGAGACAGAGAGATGCCTGAACAGCCACCGTGCCGCACCCTCCAGCTGAGGCCCCAGAGTATGGAGCAGAGCAGCCGGCCTTCCTCGAGCCGTTGAAGCTTGTGATCCACAGAACACAGAAGGAGAACAATGACTGGTCTTAAGCTACTACACTCTGTAGTAGTTTGTTGTTCAGAAATAGATAAACAGAACAATATGTAAGATGAGATAATAACAAATATTTGGTTGTTGGTAAGGCAATATGAAATAGTAAGCAGCTTCTGGCACTGGATAAGCACTAAAAATACTGTTTTGTTCCCTTATACAGCTTACACTATAAAGTCAACATCTTTCTTGTCTTAGTTCAGCCTTGTGGAATGGTGTCTGATGGTGGAGCCAAGAGGCGATGGCTACTTCAATAAGACGGTATCTTCAGACCAAAAACGAAGAAAGCAACTCCATAGAATATAAAAAAAATATTATGGGTAATTTACTCACGGGAAGGTAGGGTTGGACCAGAGAAGATGACTCAGCAGTCTGTGCAGACCTCTGTTAGAGTCCTGCTTTTAGAGAGTACTTGGGAACTAATGATCGACAAGGTGAAGGGGCAATACATGCAGGAGCACCGAACCTCCTGGTGGCCTTGTGAACTATACTTGCTTAGAATTAACACGATTACTGTCTGATAATCATCTCAGTTGCCACGCTATTCTGGCTGTTGCTAATAAAAACATTTAGGGCTAAATTTTAAGGAACACAGATAATCATCCACTGGAAGGCTTTCATATGCTTGCTGAGGACAGTGAGGTTGGTAAAGGGTCACCGCAGGAAACTTAAAAAGGAAATGAAATTCAGGACACAGAGATGGAGTTGGTTTTGTTCACATCTATGCCTGTACAAATGGCATGGAATAAATGAACTTCCTACTGTCTTTCATATATTCTTTTAAATGTATGGAAATGAGTGTCGTAGATTATCTTCCCTGTGCATGTTGCCTTTCTCCCCTTCGTTACCTGGCTTCAGGTCACATGATCCTGGTCACTCTTCCTTGAATCTGTTCTATTTTAAAATCCCCTCCGATGTGCTGCCCCCAAGGGCCGCCATGGTGTGGGAATGCAGCCCTGGGCATGGTGAGCACGTCCCCCTCTGCTCGCACACGTCACTCCACTGACCTACCTGGCAGACTGAGCAGCACAGCAGGCTCTCCGGATTCTGATTCTGTTATTCCAAGGACTTGCCATCGTTTCTAGTTTTCTGATAGCACAGATCTGGTCATCCCCCTCTCCTGCTTCTTTCCCAAATCACTTATAAAAGTGTTGGACAAGGCTGGGATGAGGATGAGCCGATAGAGATCTCAGGATATGCTGACATTTGTTCATTAATCTGCCCCACTGGGGAAGCTTGTTCAAGCAGTTATGTGTGAATCACCCAACAACACTCTGTCATCCGTCCCACATTCCCCCCATCTGTTTCTGGGAATATTTGCTCTAGCTCTTCAGCGTGTGTTATCTACTTTTGCTCTGTTACAGCAGCTCATGTCATGTGCTTGACGTGTCAGGTGCGTGGCGGGCAGGGGCACGACTGCTGTGCTAAACATGTGTGAAGTGCTCAGCGAACTCTTAGATGCCTGACTTTGTCAGCCATCCACCCCACCAATACGCCTGTTTTCTTAATTATGCCTATTCTGACCCCATCACATATATTTTGTTCATAATTATTTTTAAAAATTCAATTTGATTTAAATTCTTTTTTTAAGTGAATCAACTACATGTAAGCCAGGTTGGAGACTGAGTGGGGGTTATAGGGAAAAAGCAGGGAAGAGCAGAGGAACCTTAGGCTCCTGGGGGAGAACGCTGCTTGGGGAGGGTGGAGCCGAGGTGCAGCTGCACACGCAGGTTGGGCTGGAGCCCAGGAGAGGCTGCTCTGCTCAGAAACAAGAGACCATCAGCTTCCGTGAACCCGGCGAGTGCACAGGTTCAGTGAGTAGGAAACTTTCGTTAAGAGCCGGGTAGCCAGTGACAGCAGAGGCAAGGCAGATTATCAAGACCAAATAAAGAGGAGATCATTTTGGTGGCCTACATCTTTATTTGTTTATTTTGCTCTACTTTTGTCCCTTGATTTTAGTCATAGCCAATAAGTATTTTTTTTTAAGTTTTTATTGATTTTAGAGAGAGAGGATGGGAAAGGGGGAGAGAGAGAAACATCAATCGGTTGCCTCCTGTAAGCAACCCGACCAGGGATTGAACCTGCACCCTGGATATGTGTCCTGACTGGGAATCGAACCTGCCATGTGTCAGTGCATGGGATGATGCTCAGCCAACTGGGCCACACAAGCCAGGGCACCAATCAATAAGTGAATTTTTAAATTTATGTTTTGCACTGCTGAGATCCACATTTACCAAAAAAGCAGTATTTAATCATGGTTGAGCTCTTGAGCACATTACCAAGGTTCAAGCCCCCAGCTTCTCTGTTTCTTAGTTTGAATTATTTAACATCTTGACACCTCAATTCCATCTTCTATAATGTGGAGGCGTGGGTTTCACGGAGCTTGTTGGGAGGATTAAATTAGAAAAACCTGCGGAAAGCTCAGAACAATGCCTGAGCACTGCTGCTGAGGGGATAAAGTGCTTCTCTATTTTAAATACTCAGAGAATATTTTCTTGGGTTCTAAGTATTCAGATCCTGAAGTTGTCCATTCTTAAGCTGAAATCTTTAAGAAATGCACAGATACAAATAAATTGGTAAAGAAAAGATTAGGAAGGAAGAAATGTTGGAATCCTGTTAGGACATGCTCCAACCTTCAAGCAGCAAAGTCAAGGTCACCAAAAGTCACAGAAAGAGTAAGTGTATGTATGGACCTATAATTATTTATGCCAGTAATTTTCAAATTTTAAAATGTCACCTGATGTACAGGTTAAATACATGGAAGATTTCTATTGAACCCCTGCCTCCCAACTTCAGAAATTTAGATTCAGGAGTATTAGATTAGAGTTCAGAAGCCAACATTTATAACAAGCATTGCAGAAATTTTAACTTTTCTTGTTTCCTTCCTTACTCCTCGTTCTACTAGTATTTATTCATTCATTTGCTCATTCATGCATTCGTTTGTGGCACCTAGCATTTGTGTTCCTTTCCTAAGTTTATGGAATCCACAAGGCAAACAGAGCAGACATTTGTTCACCCTGAACACTGGCAGCAAAGGCATAGATGTGAGGCCTAAGCCTGGCATGCTCCCAGCAGAGACCTGGACTCTGCAGAAAGAGGGGCGAGGACATGGGTGGTGCAGGATTTATGGCTGTGGTGGCAGTGGTGGCAGAAGCAGGGGTGCCCTAGCTGCCGATTCCTGGGCCATGACCTTCACAAGTTTCCATCAGTCATGTCTGGTCTTTGAACCTATCTCTCCAGGCTTCCCCCAGTTTCATGAGTTACTTCACAGTCTTATGAAAAGTCATTTTCCTGTTGTGTACAGTCAAGAATCCTGTGAACAGTGGAACCTTGCTTCTTGAATTTAACTAGTTCCAGGAGGCTGTTCATTTTTCCCCCCATTAGAAATAATCTAAATTTAATTAATTCATTCCAGAACCCCAAATAATTCCCT
Organism: Murina feae; assembly: GCA_004026665.1. Classification (NCBI taxonomy): domain Eukaryota; kingdom Metazoa; phylum Chordata; class Mammalia; order Chiroptera; family Vespertilionidae; genus Murina; species Murina feae. The sequence continues at coordinate 3,692 of PVJC01027027.1, read as the reverse complement.
GTTTTAACCTGTCTTATGTAGGGTACATGCCTAATGTACTCTTTGATCTATAAACAAACACTTCTCTTCCTAACTTTATTGAACCACTCCCTACTAGCCTTAAGTAAACCTCTTTTCACTCTCCTTCCAACGGTGTCTTTCAGGGGGTCAGTATGTGGCATTTTCATTTTGTCGCATGTGTCTGTCTCTGAAATGCTGTAACCTGTTAACTGCTTTTCCTTTACTCAAGTCAAAAACAGCTTTTCTACCTCTTCAATTGCCTGTGAACATTGTTTCTTTCACACACTTGAAAATATTAGCACTCTTGATGGTCTCTTTACGTCATAAAATTGTGCTAATCATCCATTTCATCAGCAACAAAAGCCAAAAAATAAAAATTCTCCGCACAGGTTTAGAGATAAATTGACTCACAGTCTCTCCTTTGTGGCATGAGAGATGCTTTTTGTCCTTCTGATGTGTCAGCATGAAAGGTTTTCAGGTCCAGAAGGAAGTTCTGTTCAATGATTGAGACATTTTTTCATGAACAGCTTAGTGGAGAAACAAATCGTTCGATATAGGAGACGCTTGAGAACCGAGGTTTGACTGTAGTTCCCATGTGGCCCACACACAGGGAGAATGCTACCTGATGGCGTATTCTGAACATTATTGATCTCAATTATTTTGAAAATAATTCCTTAACTTGACTATCAGTTGATACCACTAATATCATTGTGATGTTATCTAGATCCCACCTGAGGTCTTTCTAGACTTTACAATATTATTAAATATGAGAGATAACATGCTTTCTAAATAAACTCCTCCAACCAGTTCTTCATCTTTGCATTTTAAAACATAAAGTCTATGACACCCCCAGCTGAAGTTTGGTCTTTCTTGAAGAATTGTTATTTAGTAATGCACCATCAGTAGACTGAATCAATAAAGTTAGATAAATTCCATACTGGGTTCAAGGATATTTTCTAGCAAAACTACTGAACTGAAAAAAAAAGACACATATGAAAGTACAAATAACAATAGTAGAACAAACACCCATTTACCCACCCCCCATCCTAAGAGGGAAAGAGAGCAGAAACCCTACCTTGGAAGCACCTTGAGCACCTTTGAAAGCAAAGGCACCTTAGGCTCTTTCCCAATAAAGTTCTGTCTCTTCCTAAGGATTTACTGCCTTGACTTTTGCATTAATCAATTTATGCTTTTCATTATAGTTTTATTACATACATATGTATCCGCAAGTAACAAATTATTTAATTTTGTCTTTGTACATTATGTGTATTCTTTAATTCCTTTCTACTTGAATTCATTCTATATTTTATTTCTGAGATTAATCCATTCTATTTTGTGTTGCTGTGATTAATTCATTCTCATGTCAAACTTGCTATAAACAAGGCATGTGGCCCACTGGCCATAGATTTGACATGCTTGTTATACAGTACAAGGGGCCCGGTGCACAAAAATTTGTGCACTCAGGGGGTCCCTTGGCCCAGCCTGTGCCCTCTTGTAGTCTGGGACCCCTCGGGGGAAGTCCACCCGCTGGTGTGCCTGGCCAGCCTGGGTGAGGGGCTGATGGATGTTTGCAGCGAGACTGGCTGGGATTTATTTAACTTCTAAAGTTGAAACTTTGCTGCTTTAACCGGAGCCCAGGTCAGGTTGCCCCTGACAATCCAGGCTCCCAGTGCTTCCTTGAGCCCAAGGCGGGAAGCTGAGGTTTATCATCTATAATTGAAACTGTTGCCATGAGCGGAGGCCACAGCCAGCCTAGGCAGACAGGAACCTTAGCTTCTCCATCACTGGGGCAAGCCTCCTGCTTATTCCAGCTCAGGCTGCTCACAGCTCCCATTGACCCAACGTCCCAGCGAGACTGGCTGGAATCAGGTTTCTGGGGTTTACTTATCTTCTATAATTGAAACATTGTTGCTTTGAGCAGAGGCCCAGCCGGCCTAACGGAAGTATCCTGCTTATTCCAGCTCCGTGGCTGCCGACCACCATCTGGGCTGGGTTAATTTGCATACAGCCTAATTGGCTGGTGGGCATGGCTTGGCTGGTGGGCGTGGCTTGATTGGTGGGCGTGGCTTATGTGTCTTGGAGTGAGGGTCAATTTGCATATTACTCTTATTAGATTAGATTTCATGGAGTAAATATGTCAGAATATATTTATCTATTTATTGTTGATAAATATTGTTTTTTAATTTGGCCATTACAATGATGCTATGAAGATATTTGTATATGCTTTGTTGTGCATGGAAAAGTGTTGTTCTATGATATATTACTGAGAATGGAAATGATGGGTCACAGAGTATGTGTGTTTGAACTTATTAAAAAATGTTATATTTCTAAAATGATTATAAGAATTTACACTTGTGTCAGAAGAGTTTAAAATAAATACTCATCAAATAGTTTTAAAATCTTTTAAATCATATTTATTTTTAGATATTTTAGTTCTTATTGCTTTTTTATTTTTTGCTGTTAATTGCTGGTATATAGAGATGTAGTTGTCTTTTGTATATTGATTTTATATCTAGCAACATTACTGAATTCATATTCATTTGGGTTTTTCAGGATAGACAATCATATCTGAAAATTTTGCCAATTTTGATTTTTTACTCTGCAGTTCTTATACCTTTTATTTATTTTTCTTGACTTATTGCACAATTCAGAAGCTTCAGGAAACTGTTCACTAGAAATGTCAATGGCAAGTATCCTTGTCTTATTTGATTTTAAAAGAAATGCTTTTCATCATTTAGTATGATGTATTTATTTTTTAGTATGATGCTATTTATTTTTATAGATTAAAAATTATTTAAGGCAATTTTATATTACTATTGTTTAAGATTATTTTTTTAAAAAACATGTACAATTGTTGCTAATTAATTTTTAAGTTATACATGCTTTAAAGTGTTTAAAAGAAGGGAGTCTTTCTCTTTTCAACAGCATGGATGGACCCGGAAAGTATTATGCTAAGCAAAATAAGCCAGTCACAGAAAGACAAATACCATATGGTTGCATTAATATGTGAAATCTAATGAACAAAATAAACTGAGAAAAAAAAAATGGAACCAGAAACCTGAACACATGGAACAGTCTGGCTGGTGCCTGAGGGGAGGGAGTGGGGGTGACATGGTAAAAAAGGTGAAGGAAATAGCTAAAGAATATACATGCATACCCCATGGACATAGACAATAATTTGGTAAAGGCCAAGGATGGTGGAAGTGAGTAAAGTGTGGGGAGAAAGGGACTCTTGCAATAATGTCAACACTAAAATTTTTTTTAAAAATATATTTTATTGACTTCTTACAAAGAGGAGGGAAGACGGATAGAAACATCAATGAGAGAAACACTGATCAGCTGCCCCTTACACACCTCCCACAGGAGATGTGCCCGCAACCAAGGCACACACCCTTGACCAGAATCGAACCTGGGACCCTTTAGTCCATAGGCTGATGCTCTATCCACTGAGCCAAACTAGTCAGGGCAACACTAGTTTATTAAAAATTTTATTGAGGAGAAACAAGATGGCGGCATAGGGTAGACACCGTATATGCAGCTGTGAACAACTATTTCAGAAAAACCACGAAAAGAACACACGGACACCACTCGCACCCACAGGACGGCTGGCTGAGTGAAAATCCTACAACTAGAGAAGAGTCTGAGACTCAGAGGAGCAGCGGAAGCAAAGTACAGAGGTACGGAGGCGCGCG
>PVJC01027026.1:0-23569 GCA_004026665.1 Murina feae | reverse complement strand
AAGGAGGGTAGTAGAAAAATAGGAAGAATGATGATGGAACAGAAGTAGGAAATAAGGAGGAAAGAAAAGTTTATAAATGATGAGTCAGTAGGAAAAGTGTTACATAAAGGAGAAAAATTGTGTGAGAGGAAGAAGCCAATAAGGAAGTCAAATACAATTGTGCGTGAAGGGGATAAGATTAAAAAAGAAAGTTAATAGGGGTGACCAGGTCAGCAGGGGAAGGCAGTTAGGGGATAAGGCAGGCAGGCAGGCAGAGTGGTTAGGGCAGGCAGGCAGGTTATCGGTTAAGAACCAGAGGTCCTGGATTGTGAGAGTCTCCAAGAACTCCATATTGGAGAGGGTGCAGGTCGGGCTGAGGGACCGCCCCCCCCCTCACACACACACACACCCCTCATGCACGAATTTCATGCACCAGGCCCCTAGTTTTATATAAATTAGCTTCAATGTACATAGCAACCCAGTTATATAGACAATATTAGTCTCATATAATAATGAGAAAATTAAGGCTCAGAAATGTGAGATGAGTCAGCAAAGGTCACACAGACAGTTGCTAGGTGACAGTTTGAATTTAACTCATGTCAACCTAATCCAAAGTCTACTCCACAACTACACTATGCCCCTATGTGATCACATAGTATCACTTTGTTTGTTCCTCTTAGGAACTATTTGATAAATGAGTCTGCTCTCAAAGTAGTAAACATCTAATAAGTATCTGCCTTGAGTAAGGCATAGATTAGTGCCAAGATAATCATTAATATTCATAGTCCATATAGTTTTTTATAATGCACAGAATGCTTTTGCATGCATTATAACTTTTGGTCTTTCTAACATACAGTTATAGTCACTGAGCCATAGTGCGATGAATTAATGATGGCCACAATTTTTTTACACAAATTCTCCTTTCAAAGGGTGGCATCTCTGTTCCTACCCTCTTAAGCCTGGGTGGGCTCTATAGCTGCTTGACCAGTGCAGTAGAAGTAACATGATGCCATTTTCATCTTTTAGGAAGATGGGCAGCTCTGCCTTGGTCTCTCAAAGCCCTTGGCCACCTGGAGGAAGTCTGCAGAAAGGTGCTGAGAGGACTCAGAAAGGGAAATAACTAGGCCAAGCTCAGCATCCCGGCTGCCTGCCAAGCATCAGGCAGGTGAGGGAAGCCTTATAGGACTCTCCTGTCCAGCTCAACCCCAATCCAAATACCACCAAGTGACCTCAGTCAATACCACATGGAGTAGAAGAATCCCCCAACACAGCTCTACTCAATTTTCTGACCAAAAACTTATAAGATAGAGTAAAATGAGTATGTTTTAAGTTATTAAGTTCAGGCTAATTCGTCATGCTGCAATAGATAATTAGAACAAGAGCCAACATCCAGATCTTCTGACTTGAAAGCTGGTCTTCTTCTCTTTAGTGATATCCTCAAGTTGCTTAAATCTAGACAGGCAGTAAAACGTGTACAGAATACATATAAGATAGATGGAGATAAAAGCCACAAAAGACGTGCAAAATGTTTTGAGGGTTCAAAGGAAGGAGATGGTACATCCAGTTGAGAAATCAGAAGAATGTTTCATAGAGGGAGTGGTATCTCTATTGGACTTTAACAGAAAGGTAACCCTCTTTTGTTATCATTTTTTTCTTTAATAAAATTATGATAAGTTGGGGGATATAAAGAACCACCCTTATTTAACAACTGAAACATAACCAAAGTGCATTTCTTCCAATAAATTTTTCTATGCATTTTGATTTAATTTCTGTTATAAAATTAACACAGTCATAGTAAACAAACACAAACCATAGAAGTATATTAACTAAATGTTAAGTTTCCTTTCTCTTCCAACCCAATCCTCTCCAGAAGAAATCTCTATTAGCAATTTGAGTGTTTTATTCTGACTCTTTCAGAAATACATTTATGACTGAATTTTGTTCTGAACTGTGATTATATTTAACATCTTCTATAATTAGCAATAGTTCACAGATATATATCTTTCCAGATCAGTTCATGTAGAGCTACCTTAATGAATATATAATACTAGAGGCCTGGTGCACTGCCCTCCCCTGCCTTCCTCTGGGATTGGGTCTAAACGGGCAGTTGGACATCCCTTTCACAATCCAGGCTCCCAACTGCTCGCCTGCCTGCCTGCCTGATTGCCTCTAACCACTTCTGCCTGCCAGCCTGATCACCCCTTAACCACTCCCCTGCCAGCCTGATTGCCTCCAACTGCCCTCCCCTGCAGGCCTAGTAACCACCAACTGCCCTCCCCGGCAGGCCTGGTCACCCACAACTGCCCTCCCCTGTTGGCCATCTTGTGGCTGTGGGTGTTGCCATCTTTGAGGGCGGGGCAGTCAATTAGCATATTCCCTACTTATTGGCTGTGGGTGCCGCCATCTTTGGGTCAATTAGCATATTCCAGCTTTATTAGATAGGATTACACAGTAGACATGAATCCTAATTTTAGTCATTTCCCTAATAATTGGCATATATTTTATTTTCTTCACATACTTTAGCTTACTTGTCCATATTTGAGCCAGAGTGATGTTTCTGAAGCAAATATCTAATTGTGTCAACTGCCTGGGAAAAAGTCTTCAATAATTACCTATTGCTTTTATGAGAAAGACAAAAATTGTTACCATAGTCCATGGGATTCTCTAGAAGTCTCCACATCATATTTCAAATGCCTCTCCTTTGTAGTACTTATTACAGTTGTAACTTTACATTTATTTGAGTGATTATTTGTTTAATGTCCAGCTGCCCCACCAATCCATAATCTCAATAAAGGTAGGATACTGTTCAAACTATTCCCTATCTTTGCATGAATGAATGAATGAATGACAAATCTCTGGGAAACCATTCATTCATAATTGATTATACCAATTGCTGCCATGGAAGTAGCCCAGGTTAGGGACAGAATACACAAAAGGTAAGAGATCTTGATAGAAACAAGCCAGGGTGGAGGGAAAAAGCCTAAAGGCTAAAGCCTCTGTCTGGCTGAAAGGCTTCCCTTCCTGTCCTCATTGACCACAAAGGCACTCAGGAGCCCAGCCCTATCAAGGCCAGGAATGCCTATATTCAGTCATCTAATCTAATAAAAGAGAAACAGGCAGATGGACTGTACTTCAGTTACACCCACAAGCCACGCCCACCAGCCAATCAGCATCGGATATGCAAATTAACCCAACTAAGATGGTGGCGGCCATGGAGTTGGAGTGAGCAAGAGGCTTGGGTTACCCCTGGCAATGGAGGCAACAATGTTTCCTCAAGACTACAAAGTTTCAATTATAGAAGATAAATAAATCCCAGATACCTGCTTCCAGCCCCTGGCTGTGGTGAGCCTGTAAACAGCCCTCAGCCCCATCACCCAGGCTGGCCACACCCCATGGGGTGAGGGTTCCCGCTGGGGGGCTTGGCCAGCCTGCAAACAGTCCTCAGCCCCTCATCCATGCTGGCCAGGCACCCCAGCGGGACCCCCACTCTGATCTGGGACAACCTTCAGGGCAAACCAGCTGGTCCTCCCCCATGCACCAGGCCTCTATCCTATATAATAAAAAGGTAATATGCAAATTGACCCTAACAGCAAAACAACTGGGAATGACTGGTCACTATGACACACACTGACCACCAGGGGGCAGATGCTCAATGCAGAAGCTGCCCCCTGGTGATCAGTGCACTACCACAGGGGGAGCTCTGCTCAGCCACAAGCCAGACTAATGGTTCCCAGCACAGCGGGGATGGCGGGAGCCTCTTCTGCCTCCTCAGCAGTGCTAAGGATGTCCAACTGCAGCTTAGGCCTGCTCTTCGCTGGCAAGTGGACATCTCCCAAGGGCTCCCAGGCTGCCAGAGGGATGTCTGACTGTCAGCTTAGACCCAATCCCCCAGAGAGCGGGCCTAAGCCAACAGGTAGACATCCCCTGAGGGCACAGGCCAGGCTAAGAGACCCCCCGAGTGCACAAATTTTTGTGCACCAGGCCTCTAGTTTTAGATTAATAACCCAACAATTATCTCAAGGCCTGGTTCTGGCAGAGGGTAGCTAAGAACTTCTGAGCAGTCCTTGACCCTGATCTTGGCAGTATATCTGGAAGATCTCACTTAGAGAAAGAGGCTAAAGGGTGTGGGCACCTGACGTATGTGTTTAGAGGGACCAGGAATGGGACCAGCACAAATGTTGATTGTTTCTTGATGGAGTTGTATTGCAAATCACTGAGAGTAATATTGTCTGACTTTGGGGGAAATGTAGAAGGTGTAAAAGGCCAGTGTCCCACCGAAAACCTCAAGGTAACATCTGCTCCACAGCCCTGACCAAAACCCTACATAAACATGTCCAGGCTGGAACACCATGATGACTTAGGTCAGAAAGAGATTTCCCAGACTTCAGGGACTTTGGGAAGATGGAGCCACACACATACCCACTATAAAACATAGGTGGGTGGCCCCCTGGTACAATACTATGGGCTTGGAGGACAAAGGACCTGCTTCCTACTCCACTGGGCTTTTGCACATGTTGCATCTATTCCTGGAATTTCTCCTCTCCTTTTCTATCTGGATTACTCCTCCTTCTCTTTCACCACTAGGCTCAAGTGTCAACGTTTCCAGGAAACATTTCTTGGCCCCTCACTTCCTGCCATGCTTCCTTAATACCCTGTGAACGAACACCTATGTCATAAAATTTGTCATGCACTGCTCTTAGTCTTGGTTCACCTATCTGTCTTCCCAACAGACTATAGACCACAATCTGTGTGCCTGGTGTGCAGTAGGAACACAAAAATGTCTATTGAGTGAATGTCCTGGCCCTGGCTGACATAATCTAGCTATGTGAGTAGGTCACCAGAGTAGAGTCCTTATGAATGGGATTCATGTTCTTATTTAAAAAAAAGACCCCATAGAACTCCCTAGCCCCTTCCACCATGTGAGAACACAGCAAGAAGGCATCAGCTATGAACCAGGCAGAGGACTCTTACAGGACCATGCTAGTAGCACACTGGTTTCAAACTTCCAGCCTCTAACACTGTGAGGCGGGGAGAAATCTCTTGTGTATAAGCCACCGGGTTTATGGTATGCTGTTATAGCAGCTTGAACAGAATAGGACAACAGTTTGCCAGCTATTGGACATCAGAAGTTCCTGAGAGACAGGAAACAAACAAGATATGATTGCTCCAGCTCACTGCTGGCAGAAAGGGGAAATAGGTAGAGGCCAGCAAACTCCCTGAGCTGTAGAGATAAACTATACATTTGGGGAATGCAAGGCAACTAGAGTTCATAGGACAGAGTGCCCAAGAAAGAGAGCTTCACAAACAACCCAAGAGATCTGCAGAAGTTCCCCTGAGTATTTGGCAGTATTGGCATAAGAAAACCACCTGAGACTGAAAGAGTTGGGAATTGCACCTATTCCCACCAGTCAGAATGGAAAATCTCATCATTGCCAGGGCATTGGGTAGAGTACTTAGATCCATACTCAGTAGAGGGGGTAACAAACCTGAGATTGAGCACCCAGACCCACCCAAAAAACCATAACAGAGAGGACTGATGCAATGGCTATTAAAGTATTGTCCAAGTCTAACATTATACAGCATCAAACATTTCATGAAAAAGACACATTCATTCACAGCACAAACATTTCTAGCCACTTCCCAGATGCCAGGCTCTGAGCTTGGTAGTGGATTGTACCCAGTGCTGAAGAAGAACAAAGATGATGATGACACTTTCAAGAACATTTTGCAATGTATCCTGCCCTTCCACAGGCACCATTTCATCGGGGCCCACAAAACTCTGCAAGGTGTGCCTGTCAAGTAGTATTAGCATCGCTATTTTACAGATGGGAAAACTGAGACTCTGAAGGGTAAGGAGCTGCCAGAGTTCATGATGAAACCAGACCTCAAACCCAGGTTTCCTGAATCCCCCCATCCAGGCTCTTTCCTTAAACCTTTGATCCTTAGAAGGGCTCCATGATCCCCTGATTCCCTGAGAAGGAAGCGGGCTGGAGTGCCCGTTCAGTCCCCACCAAACCCAGTAGCCCAGGCTCTTCTCTCTGTTCAGCAGGATCCACGAAAGGCATCCGATCCTCTTTATTATTATTAATACAATCAGCAGTAGTATCATTATTACTGTTATTCTTGGACATCAGAGAATTATGAACATCCTCAGAAAAGGCAAGACACATGTTAGCCAGCTGTTCCCCATTATGCCCTCCCTGAGTACACGATACGCCTTTCATGTGCTTAAAATCATAAATAATTTTTAAAGTATGTCGCTCCTATTTTTTATTCCAGGGCTCAAATGTGGTTCTCATAAAAGCTTGGTTGGCCTCATTGTCACAGTCTAAGAGGTTTGCTGAGATTTCTTCTCTTCTTCTTTTCCCCCTTGTCTCACTCTGTCTCCCCTTCAGCAGGGCACAGCAGTGTGGTCTGAGGTCTGATTTGTTTTCTTTCTATATTGGAATCATGTCCCTTCCTGGGATGCAAGGAACCAAGGCTATAGTGATGTCTATCATGAACATATGCACATTACTGTCCCTGTTTTATAGATAAAGAAACTGAGGCACAGAAAGTTTTAACATGTCCAATGTCACACAAACATTTGGAGATCTAATGATCCCCCAAAGATCAAGAAACAGGTATAACAACAAATGATATAAATAATATAATCTTGATTATCCACAAATCACTTATCTACAGTGACCTAAGAGGGTCTCTCTCTGCAACTGGGGGGAAACATCAGGAGGAAGAACACAAGCCAGGCAGAAAGATGGAGATTGAGCCCAACTGTGCGCATACATACTGCTTACACCCCACAGCCCAACAGACATTAATTTGGATTATCTGTCCCTTTGAATTTATTTGTGCTTTCCTCTGCTCTTCCAATCACTGGATAATGGAGGATTAACCTGTTATTATTCCAGCATCTCACTTATTTTGAGAGGCTGAAGATTATCATCATACCCACCTAGTACTCACCTTTAATGTCAAAAGGCTCAGATGCACAGAGAACTCAATAGTATGGAAGGTGTCACCACAAGCCACTAGCTGGACAGGGGTGGAAGCTGGTGAACTGGAGAAGTTACAAAGAAGAGAAGCTAAAGATGCAGCAGAATTTGTGAACTCTTGTCCCCACTGCTGCCTGAGAAGGTAGAGGGAGGGATGCACACTCACAGGCAAGCACGCACAGAACCAGACCAGAGAAGTTCCATGCATAAGCACATTGATCCTTGAGAGGGAGTGTTAAGCCATTCACCAATCAAAATTCAAACAGCACCAAGAGCTGCTAAGTTCAGCGGCATTACAGAGCCCAAAGGCAGACTCTGCACACATTAAGAACAGGAGCTGCTCAGTGTCTTCATCCCAACCTATGCCTACAGGTCAACTTCTTGTCTACAGCAATGCTGAATGTAGGCAGTAATATATTTACAAAATGCACATTTTCCAATGTCTAATTCAGTACTCATTTATGGTTTTTAATTCTGTTTCAGTATGTCTTGTATACATGAATGAATGTTTGCTGACTTTTAAAATGTGAGATAAAATCCAAACTATTTACACGGCTAACTATGCCCCTACAAGCTGTGCCTCCTGCCTCCACCACAGCCTCAGCCCCTTTGCCCACAGCCTCTGTGTCTCACACACACTGGCACATAGGCCTCCTCCCAGTTCCCCACACAGTTGAGGGTTTTCTCACCTTGGGCTGCAGGACAGGTCCTTTCCTTCTCTGGGAAGGTTCACCTCTCCTCCCCACCTCGCAAACTCCTACCCAATCCTCAGATCTCAGCTCAAATGACTCCATCCTTCACTCTGCCCACCACCACCATCTAAATTAGTTCCTCTAGTTAGCTCTCTGTTCACTCCCTTCTTTTTCTTCTGCGGGTGCCTCCCAGCTCACAACCAACTAACTTCTGAATCCTCAACACACCGAAGCCACATGGAACCAGGGCCAGCTGTAGTCACCACTGAATCACCAGCCCTCAGCAATCTCATGCATTGTGATAGTCAATAAATACTCTTTGGGTAGATGGATGAATGGATAGATGAAAAATGTGAACTTCCAACTGGTTAGGAAGCCTTATACACAACCAAGCCCCACTCCAGGTACAATTAGACTCTTCCTACATGTTCTTCGGTAACCAAAGGGACTCTTGAGGACCCAGATTAGGGATGGCTATTATGGGACATGTACACACTCTGCTGCCATTCCCCACCTTGCAGCAGCCCTAAGGGATCACAACATTCCTTCCTAATGCCCTTGGATTGAGGCTCAGAACCCATCTCTAGCAAGCCACCAACAGAGGATTAGGTCTGCTGTGTGTGATCCATTCTTTCATTCATTAACAGATACTGACTTAGTGCTTGGTCTACACAAGGCCTCATTCTAGGTGTTGCCAATGCAGCCAAACAAAATCCCTGCCTTCATGGAGCTGCCAATGTAGTGAGGATACAGACAACAAACAAAGACATAAACATGTGACTCAGTACAGGGTAGCTGAGAATAAATAAAAAGAGAGAGAACGTGGATGGAGAGTGGCAGGGCGGCTGCCTCAGGAGGGTTGAAAGGCCTGTCTGAGGAGGTGATGTTTGAGCTGAGGCCCCAGTGAAGGGGCAAATTCTGTGGGTATCTGGAAAAGGTCTCAGGCAGGAGGAAGGACAAGTAAAATGGCTCTACAATGAAAACATGCTTGGCTTTCTGAAGGAACAGCAAGGAGGCCAGTGTGGCTGGTGCAGAGTAAGTAGGCAGGGGAGTGGTGGGAAATCAATGTCTGTATCACAGTCCCTGACTGTCATTTCTGGCTCCTCTCCGACTAATAGTCCTTTAACACCCGCAGGTTGGACCTTGCCCTAGTCATGGGACAGATTTTGTCAATGGTCCCATCAGGTCTTTGCACCAGTTCCCCTTCTCGGTGCTCTCATCTGTGAAGTGCTGGGAAATACCAACCACTCTGGGTAGTGGGTGGCGGGGGAGAGGTCGGGATTGGTCATTTGTAATATGTGCTGATTTCCATGGTATAAATGTAGTAGCCCCATGCTCTTATCCACAGGGATACATTCCAAGATCCCCGATGGATGTCTGAAACCACGGAGAGTACCAAACTCTATGTGTACTGTGTTTTTTCTATATACCAATGATAAAGTTTAATTTATATTAGGCATTGTAAGAGATTAGCAACAATAACTAATCATAAAATAGAACAATTTTAACAAGATACTGTAATAAAAGTCCTGTGAATATGCCCTCTCTTCCTCTCTTTCTCTCTCTTTCTCACGCACATGCATATGCACGCACACGCGAGCGCACACATGACTTTATCATAATGATAACCAAGTAGGCTAAGTGATTGATGAGCAGGGAGTATATACAGCTTAGAGACACAGAACAAAGGAATGATTCACGTCCCAGGTTCAGTGGAACAAAATGGCATGAGATTTTATCATGCTACCCAGAACAGTGTGTGCAATTTAAAATTTATAAATTGTTTATTTCTGAAATTTTCCATTTAATATTTTCTGAACTGTGGATAGGGGGGACTGCTGTATGCCCACCATACACAATTTCAAGCTATCAATGATATAACAACCAGCTCTCAAAATTCCTGAAAATGTAACATTCCTATCTCCAGAGCCATTATGAGCCAGGACATTACTGACATCAGTTCTTATTGGGTATAGAGAATTCGGCCCATGAGCCCCAAGTGCCAGAAGCTGGCTGCCTCTCTGCATTTCCCCTCCTGCTAGCTCTTTCTCACACACCCACAGGGGCATCCACAGCCAAGCCAGGCAACTGTGGGGACCAACCCCATGACCCAGTTACTCACGATGGTCTGGGTTTACAGTGTGTCCGATAGTTATCAATAGCCCTTTCACTCCCAAAGCACCCTACTTTGGATGATAAATTTAGTGGTCGGCCTACCCACTGCCCCTTGCCCTTAGCCCCACCAGCCCTCGGTCCAGTATCTGGGTCCCAGACACCCCCAGCCTGGCCTGCACTAACCCAGTTAAGACAGACATGAGAGTAAGGGTGTGAAAAAGAAAACTACTGCTTCTATTTCAGTAGTTTTTAAGCCATGAGTCTAAAAACAACTTAATAAAAAATTCAAATTCATATTCCATTACATTTTCAGCTTCACTGTTTCTAGCGTCACTGCTAATGAAAAGCCATTACATTTTCATGTGCTCAGCTTCACTGTGGTCTTTCCAGGCCTGGCTGCATGTCTAGATCATGGTCATACTCAAACCACAACACTTAGGTGGCACCAGTTATTCTTTCTGATTTTTTAAGATGAGAGGGATTACAGAAAACAAACAAACAAAAAGAATAAAAATTCAAAGTATTCTGCACTCTTTCCAGCCTATTTAAATAGCAATCAAAGAACATATACTAAAAAGCCCATAAAGATATCAAATATAAACCCTACCCTCTCAGCTGTGCCTCTATTAAAAACAAATGCTTGGAAACAGGCAGTGACAATAGGGGAAAGGCCCCACCTACAGCCAACCTTATGGAAATAGCAACACTTCTGGTTCATTTCAAAAATTACTGATGATAACAATAAAGGGAATCTGTCGTGGAAGGAACTTTGAAGACTTAGTGCACAGTGACCCCAGGACCCAGGATCTGCAAGTTCTCCATCCTTAATAGAACTGACGGAATTTCTCCTGCTTCTTACTTTCTGGCTACCAAGGACAATTCATGAAACTGTCAAAATAGCCCTGAATCACTACCTGATAAAAGGAGTTGGTCAGGGTGAGGAGAGAAAGGAGTGTCGCTTCTGTTCATGAATTTTGCATGGAGCTGAAACCCCTGCTAGTATGCAGAGGATCACAGCTGCAAAAAGATCCTACAGCTGGGGAAACAAGAATTATTCGGCATCAGACAGTTGATCACTGTACTAATTTATTGAGCAGACAGAAATGTCTTTGAGTCCTAAATCTAACCCCTTCATGCTGTGTAGCCTTAAGTAAGTTTATTAACTTCTATGAACCTCAGTTTCCTCATCTACAAAATGGGCTAAGGCTAGAACCTACCCCATATTGTTGATGTGAGGATAAAAATAAAATAATGCTTATCAAAGAGCCCAACACATAGGAAGCATCCGCTATATTTAAAATAATTAATTTAGTTAGCTATTTATCAACTTATATCTTTGGTTACTCGTTTTTTTTCTTATTTTAATTTTGTTTTATATTATTGAGAATGCTTTTTATCAACCTTTATCTTAAAGTATAAAATGTAGTAAAGCTTTAAAACATGGGAAATCCTTATTTTACAGATACCCTTCTGCTTTATCATAAGCTTTACCTTGATCAAACAATGGTTATCTTTGGAAATAGATGCTAAGTGGGAAAATAATTGTTGAAATACATAAGCAGTTTTTCTTAGCCACACCGGGTCTCCATCCACCATCCATGCTAAGGGGAGCCTTTCCCAAGACTCTCTGATCTCATCAAACCAGGAACAAAATGCAAGTAGACATAGACACACTAAGGTCATATAGGAGGAAACTTGCACAAAGACTCCTCTAGACAACCCCAAAACCAAGCATCAAGAAATGAACAAGCCTATTTCAAGCTATCTTAGAAGATGAAAAGTAGATTCTTGGGATACAGAGCAAGCCAGCAAGTCTACTGAAACCCAGGTCTTGAGTTGTCTGTTTCTTGCTTTCTGCCCAGAGGAAAAGTGTGTTCATTTCCTAGGGCTGCCATGACAAATTATCACAAACTTGGTGGGGCTGGTAACAACAGGAACTTATTTTGTCACAGCTGTGAAAGCACAAGTTTGAAACAGAGATGTTGTCAGGGCAGTGCTCCCTCCTATGGCTCTAAGGAGAAAAGCTTCCTTGCTTCTTTCAGCTTCTGATGGCTGCAGGCATTTATTGACTTGTGGCTCTATCACTCCAATCTCTGCCTCCATCTTCACATGAAATTCTCCCTGGTGTGTCCGTGTGCCCCACATCTCTTTCTACATTTTCTTAGGGTGGACCCATTAGATTTGGGTGCACCCTAAGTCCAGGGTTACCTCATCTTGAGATCTTTAAGGCTAATTATGTCTGCAAAGACCCTCTTTCCAAGTAAGATCACATTCACAAGTCTCAGGGTTGGGGCTTGGACATTCCTCTTGGATGCCACTATTCAACCCACTATAAAAATACAAGGTGGGGGAGGGTAGGTGGGAGGGAGGTAATCAACCAAGGACCGTGTATGCGTATATACATAACCTATGAACACAGACAATGGGGACAGGGGAAGGTTGGAGGGATCGATGGGATAAAAATGGGACATACGTAATTCTTCCAACAATAAAGAATAGTTTTTTTAAAACACAAGCCTTGCAATGGTTAATTTTATGTCAACTTGACTGGGACATGCACTGCCCAGGTATTCTGGGTGTGAAGTGAGAGTGCTTTTTAATAGGATGAACATTTGAATGGATAGACTGAGTAAAGCAGATTGTCCTCCCTAATGCGGTGGGCCTCATCCAATCAGGTGAAGGCCTAAACAGAACAAAAAGGCTGACTCTCCCATGAGTAAGGGGGCACTCCTCCTGCCTGCCTGCTGAACTGAGACATTGATCTTATACTGCCTTTGGGCTCAAACTGAAACATTGGCTCTTCTTGTGCCTCGAGCCTGCCAGCAATGGGGCTCACACCATTGACTCTCCTACATCTCCAGACTGACAATTGCAAACCTTGGGACTTCTTAAGCCCTTGGGGGATCACTTGGATCAATTTTTTATAATAAATATTATATATATATATATATATATATATAATATATATATATATATATCACATGCATGCAAATCATATTGGTTCTATTTCTCAGAATCCTGACTAATATAAGCCTCAAATCTGAATAGAAATAAGATGTGCTGCAATCCTGGCCAGGCTGAGTCTCTGAAGCAAGGTGGACACCATGAGCTAGGGGGAGGCTCTTCCTGTAGAATTTTTGCAAAAGCCACAGTTACCAAATCAGAATTTCCAGAGAGACAGTAATAGGCATCTGAGAATGACTTCCAATAATTGACAAAGCTTAATGGAATTAACATTTTCCCTTTAAGGGGCCATTGAGGCTAACTAAAATGTCATTTCTTTGCTTTTTAACTGGAATTATATTGGTTCAGCAAAGTACCACCAATTTTCTCACACTGATCAGAAAATTCTTAGAGGCAGTTATATGTGTTTTCAGTTAATGAAAAAGGAAGATGAATTATTCCTTAATAAATGCAATTTAGTAGATTAAACTATTTCAAAACATGGATTTTACGGAGAGAATTAAAATATGATTGGCACTTCTGCTCTAACCTTTATCTTTGAATCAAGTTAGCTCATCAGAAATTTAACTATATTATTTATAATACAATTCTCCCTGAACTACAGTACAACATTACATCCTCAGATTTTATTCATAACAATTAAGAAAAGTTATACAGCCCTAACCGGCCTGCAGACTGAAAGGTCCTTGGTTCAATTCCGGTCAAGGGCATGTACCTTGGTTGCGAACACATCCCCAGTGGGGGGTGTGCAGGAGGCAGCTGATCAATGTTTCTCTCTCATTGATGTTTCTAACTCTCTATCCCTCTCCCTTCCTCTCTGTAAAAAAAAATCAATAAAATATATTTTTTAAAAAAAGAAAAGTTATACAAAGAACATTCCAGAACCTTATATGAACTCACTAGAGGCCCAGTGCATGAAATTCATGCATGGGGGGAGAATGGGAGTCCCTTAGCCCAGCCTGCCCCCTCTCACAGTCCAGAACCCCTCTGTGGATGTCTTACTGATGGCTCCAGTCTGGCAGGCACCGTGTGTGTGTGTGTGTGTGTGTGTATGATCACTGGGGGCCTGCCCCCAGTCACATCTGAAGCTCGGAGCAGTCATCTTGTGTGTGTCTATCTGCTGGGGGCCTGGCCCCAGGCACACCATGGAGGCTTGGAGCTGGCACCCCTCTGTGTTGATCTCTCAGACTCCTGCCATCCCCTGCATGTTGTTCTCTTTTTTGAGCTGTGGCCAGGACTGGGTGCTGCCTGCCAGCCAGGCTTGCCTACTCCCCATCTTGCTCCAGCCACCAGGAAGTGGGGAAAACCCTGCCTGTTCACTGCCTTGTGGCCAGGCCAGCCTTTCCTGCTTCCTGATCCCCCCATGGGGACTGGGAAGCAGGCAAGCGCTGCCTGCGCTGCTGCCTTGTGGCCGGCCCGGCATTTTCCCTGCTCTCTAATTCCCGCAAGGGGACTGGGAAGCAGGCAAATCCCTTCAGCTGTCTCGGCCTTTCCTGCTTTAGACCTGCTTACCAGTTGCCAGTTTCTGACGCAATGCCTGCTGGGCTCATGTTGCCAGGGTTAAGCTGCCAGCATCCTGCCCCACCACTATGGGCGCTGCCATTTTTGTCCTGGAGTGACGGTTAATTTACATATTACTCTTTTATTACATAGGATTACTGAAAATATGCCCCTTATATTATTCACAACTTTTACCTAACAATTATGTTTTAACAGCAGGACAAAGTTTGCCTCCTCTGATGAAACAGAGCAGGGTGGATATTTAAGCCACAGTCCTTTCTGCCTTGGCTACCTGGAAATTCAGAATGAAAATTGTCTCACTTGCATTAACTACCCTGATTTTCTATTGCAATTACCATTATTTCTCTATACCTCCCTACTTCCCACTCAATTACATACTTCTTTTTTATGTATCCTTCTTTTAAATGCTCCATTTGTGTTTATGCTTTTGGTACTCCATCTCAAGTCCTGTTTAGGGAAATAGGCTAAGATATGAATCAAGTAATCCCAGATTCATGGGGGCAAAGTCAGCAGTGGAACTTGAGGTCTCTACTTGTCACACCTGCTGTCTATCCTTTGAAATGGGTGCCTTCAAGCTGTCTCTCCCATGCTGTGGGCCTGCTGGCTTTCCCAGTGACTGCATCGCAGGCTGTGCACATGGAGCCATTATGTTTGTGGACGCCCCAAGGACCCATGCTATAGGAAACAGAAATCCCCCAGCACAGAGTCCAAAGGCCATCTGCTCCTGCCTCCTCATTGATTCCGTGTCTGGGCTTCTGGCTTCCTCAGCAGATTTAAGGGACTGGGCCTGTTTTCCCCACAACAATACAGATGTTGGCTGTGAAGGGAAATAGCAGGAAGGAGCAGCCCAGCTCTAGTGCCAACTGTGCTGCCCAACACACATCGCATATGAATAATAATAGCAACAACAGTAGTAATACCAGTTACTTTGTGTTGCACGTGCCTCTATGCTAGGCATCCTAAATATATCGTCACTGCTCCTTACAACAGCCCTTACTGACATTTATTATTCCCGGTTTGGAGATGAGGGGAGCTTTGAGACTACTTTCCTACAAAGGTATGACTTGCTCGAAGTTAATGGTATCTACTTGCATGGGAAGGACTTAAAAGCTAAAGTCCTCACAGCCTCCTGGGAACAGCATGCATGACCCCTCAATATTACTCACTCTGTTAATAATAAGGACAAAAGCTTTGCCAGATTGAATAAAAGTTATTTTCCCCCATTCCAGGCATGTCATTTCTTCGTAGTTTAGTGCCTGGGTTAACAGGATCTCAATTATAAGAATAGACTTGAACATCCTGGTTTTGTCTCTGCTGCAGGCAGCACTTGGAGCGTAAGTGAATGTGAAAGGTGAGAAAGGGGGGTTGCCATTCATACATATGAAAGTGAATGAGAAATAGACATTGACCACAGTCTAGAAAGGTCACCTTGGTAATAAGCAGAAATGAGAAAGCAACCATTTCAAACCTTCCCAGGCTCCTCGGAGCCAAAGGCCAGGCCTTCCCACCCTCTTTCTGTACATGAATGAGTGTCCCTCACAAAATGCTGGCTCTCTTGTTGTTGTTTTTGGAAAACAAATGCTTCCTTCCAAGATTCCCCCTCCCAATTAATATCTGTGCTCAGGACTCCGAGTCCCTGGACACATTACTATGGATTGTCCAGGTTTGAGATCTCGATTTCGTGATTTCCTCCCCATCTTTCTGGTCTCTCCAGAGCCTGCTGAGTTATGACACAAACTTCCACTGGCCTAGAGGATGCTTAGATGATCCCGTACCATGCCTCAGCCTTCTTCCACGATTCCCCTGCTGCCAGGGTGTGGCACTCTGCAAATGCAGTTTATTCTCATTGCAGTCACTTCCCAGACCCACTTAAAAAGGAGAAGAGTGCCACTGGACCCAACACTGACCCTCCACAGACTTCCATGTCTCATCCTTCCCTCCATGTTCATTTCTCATCTCAGGAACTAAGTTTAATCCCCACTCCCACCCCTGGGATTAGGTCTCAAAATAACTTTTAAAAACATATGCATCCTCCCCAGCATACCAGGTTATGTTCCAGTCTCCTGGTTATGACATCCCCCTGTAAGGTCAACTATAAGCCACTGCATTGCTATGAATACAAAGATCAGGGTCCTGTGACTGAACCCATAGAAGGATGCCAGAACAGTCCACCTGCATCACATCTGGGGGCCAGAAACTTTGGAGAAGTTCTTTCTGCTATACCTGGAGCCTTGTAGGAGCCACCATCTGGCTTTATTCTCCTGACTCCCTGGTTCACCATGCTTCCATGAAGAATCTGTCCTGTGCTAATGAGTTGCTGTTTGACACACTATCTAACTAGTATTTTGATTCTGGGCATGTGCATCCTTCCTGTTGTGTCTTTGACTATAGCTCTCTGAGAGCATGTATTATTTCTGTGCCCTTCAGGGTCTCTCCAAAGACTCTCCTACTATGAGGATCCATCAGTGTTGTCTGCCTATTGGGTCAGGAGGGACATTGATTGGGGGACTAGGAATTGAGAATATACATAAAAAGACTTGAGAACACAGACACAATAACAAATTCCTATATTTCCATAGCATTGGTTAAGAACTGGATTATTACAATGGCCTTCTAAAAAAAATAGGGCAGGTATTATTATGCCCATATCACATGTGAAGAAATTGAGGCTCTGAAAGATGAAGTGACATCCCCAAATCACAAAGCAAATAAGTGCAGAACCAAGACTAAAAGTCTGGTCTTCTGAGGATTGTCTAGTACAGTGTCTCCCAAAATTAAAAGGAAGAAGGGGTGGGAAATAATCAAAGTGCTCATCAACTCATGAATGGCTAATAAAGATGTGGTATATATTCACAATGGAATAGTATTCAGCCATGAGAAGGAAAGACATCCTGCCATTTGCAACAACATGGATGAAACTTGAAGACACTATGCTAAGGGAGATAAGTTAGAGTAAGAAAAGTACTGTATGAAATCACTTATATATGGAATCTAAAAATCTAAGCTTTTGTGAAAACAGAGAGTGAATTGTTGGTTACCAGGAAATAGAGGGAAGGGAATAGGTTAGGTGTTAAGGGTGAAACTTTCAACAAGTAGTATATAAGCCCTAGAGATCCAATGCACAGTAGAATATGAACAACAATATCTACACCAATAAAAGAGAAACATGCAAATTGGTGTCACTCTGCTATACCCCATGCCATGCCCACCAGCCAATCAGAGTGACTATATGCAAATCAACCCAACCAACATGACAGCTGGCAGCCACAGAGCTGGAGCAAGCATGGAGGCTTGGTTTCCCCAGTGATGGAGAAAGCCAAGCTTCCTGCCTGCCCTGGCTGGCTGTGGCCTCTGCTCAAGGCAACAAAGTTTCAATTATAGAAGATAAATAAATCCCAGATACCTGCTTCCAGCCAGCCTTGCTGGGAGCTTGGGATTCTGGGGGCTTTGGTCAGCTTTCAAAAAGCCATAAGCCACTCACCCAGGCTATCCAGGCACCCCAGCAGGAACCCCCTCCCTGAAGGGGGTGTGGCCAGCCTGAAAACAGCCATCTGCCTCTCACCCAGGCTGGCCAGGCACCCCATTGGGGAACCCCACCCTGAAGGGGCTGTGGCCAGCTTGCAAACAGCCATCAGCCACTCAGCCAGACTGGCCAGACAACCCAGCAGGAACCCCACCCACCCTGAAGGGGGTGTGGCCAGCCTGAAAATGGCCCTCAACCCCTCACCCAGACTGGCCAGGCACCCTAGTACCCCAGCAGGAACCCCACCCTGATCTGGGACACCTTTCAGGGCAAAACAGTCAACCCCCCCACCCATGCACCAGGCCTCTATCCTATATAATAAAAGGATAATATGCAAATTGACCCTAAAAGCAGAACGACTAGGAATGGCTGGTCATTATGACACACACTCTCCACCAGGGGCCAGATACTTAATGCAGGAGCTGTCCCCTGGTGATCAGTGTGCTCCCACAGGGGGAGCTCTGTTCAGCCACAAGCAAAGCTGACAGCTGCCAGTACAGCCGTGGTGGTGGGAGCCTCTCCTGTCTCCTCAGCAGCACTAAGGATGTCCAACTGCAGTTTAAGCTTGCTCCCTGCTGGCAAGTGGACATTCCCCGAGGGCTCCCAGGCTGCCAGAGAGATGTCTGACTGCCAGCTTAGGACCGATCCCCTGGGGAGAAGGCCTAAGCCAGCAGGTGGACATCCCCCGAGGGGTCCCAGACTGCGAGAAGGCACAGGCCAGGCTGAGGGACCCTGCCCCCCCGAGTGCACAAATTTTTGTGCACCAGGCCTCTAGTTATATTATAACCATCAAACTTGCTACGAGACTAGAACTTAATTATTCCAACCACTAAAAACAACAAAAAATGTATGTGACATGATAGAGTTGCTAATTATCACTACAATGGCAATCACTACAATAGGTAGATGCAAAAAGTTAACATTTTGTACAACTCAAATTTATACCAGGTTATATGTTAAACATATTTTTGAATTATGAAAAATAAATGCAAAAATAAAAAAGGAGGGAAACTCAAAGATGGCTACAATATGTCCTTGTCCTAATTATCCTTTCTACAAATTCAGGTTCAAGGACCACCTAAACTATAGATGGGAAGCTCCAATAGGATAAATGTTTGGAGGCATACAAACTCTGAGGGCAGATATGCTCTCGAAGGTATGAGCTTGTAAAAGGACAAGCAGAGACAGACCAGAGGGATCAGAGGCTGGCACTACTTGGGGACTGAGTCTGGAACTGAGGAAAAAAGAAAGTGGTAGAAAAATGAGAGCTGTGATAGGGTGTTCAAAGAACAGAGAGGGAGGCTCGGAGAAAGCATCAGAAGGGAGAGGTGGAAGAGGAAAGAAGGAAAGGAAAAGCATGGGAGTAAGAGAAAGATGGGAAGGAGAGCAAAGAAGAAAGAGAGGTAAAGAGAAAAAAATTGAAGAAGGATATACACTTTTTCTAAGTCTGTAGGTTTCCTGCTAAAATGATAGTTCTGGGGACAGAAGCAGTAGCACAGGCATTAGTTTTGCTCACTTTCTTTCCGTGGATCAGCCAGCAAAGATAAAAACATAGGAATCAAGATACAAATAAAATGAGATTTACAGAACATTATTCAGATAAACCAGAGAAAGGAAAAGAAAAATATATATTAAAGTTTTAAAAAAGAGAAGAAAAGGGGGTTGGCCATGTTAGGACACCAGCAGAGGTAAGCAGAAGCCTCTATCTAAGGCTAAGGCTTGGATCATGTTGCCAGCAAACTGGGAGAACATCAGTGGAGGAGGAGCAGAGATCTAGAACAAAGATGACACATCACATTTGAGGAAAGCAGTAAAAAGAGTGAAAGGTTTAAAAAGGGGAGACAAAGAACACAGTAGTACAACTAAGGGGGGAAAGATCACAGTGTGGTCCTTATGAAACCAAGACTTTCAGGCATGTGACCCTAAAACATTGACCTTTTATTATTAGAAGTTTGCAGCTAATATTCATGTCTATCTTTGTTCCTTGTTTAATAGTCATGTGTCCATCTGCCATGGAGGTATTATTCATCTTAATAAACCTGTAAAAACAAAACCTCCAGACTTTATCCTTCTTGAGTAGGGGATTCATAATGGCATCCCACATGATGGTACTTGATGAGTGATTTTTTTCTTTTTTCTTTTTCTCCTTTTGTTTTCTTTCGTGTGTGTGTGTGTGTGTGTGTGTGTGTGTGTTTTGGTAAGTGATTTTTGATGGGAATGGTAAATCTGTTGATAGTGAAGATGTAAACGTAGCCAATAATGCTAACCAGAATGGTGTTGCTGACTATAAGGATGCTAATGGTAGTGGAGATGGTGATATAGGCAGGTGATAATGGTGGTATAGAAAGCAACAAATATTGGGAGGGTGGGAATTATGGTAGTTCGAAAGATGAAAATAATCTCTGCAAAACTTGGCCACCACTTGTGAAATGGCACTGTGTGTGTGTGTGTGTGTGTGTGTGTGTGTGTGTGTGTGTGTGTGTCAAAGAGACAGAGACAGAGAGGAAACAGAGACAGATAAAGAGATAGATCATTAATAGATCAATCATGGTTAAACTAGATTATCATCTGCCCCAGGACCCTTCCTAGAGCCATCTCAAATGGTCAAATGAGGAATCTTCTATTTCACAGAAGAGATGAACCAAGCCCACCATACATAATACTTAGTGGCAGAGTCACAACCAGAATATTCACAGCACATTTGATGCAATTTTCCCTGCATGCTGCTGACCCAATTATCGTGGGTTGCTGACCCTTCTCATTGTTACATTCACTCTGAAAAAAATGCCTGGCTGTGTTGATCCCAAGAAGAGGAAGAAAGAAGAAATCCAAAAGCTAGATCAAGGTAATGTCTGGCTTTTCATGGAACCCATTCTGGGTGGAGCTCTGAGATGAAAAGATCTCCAAACCCAGCCCCTCTCCCCACCCCCAGTCCTTTTCCTGTCCCACCCACATCATTCCCCATACTCAGGGTTCTTGGGGAGGTGTGATTTCACCTCCACAAAACCCATGTCCCCCATGACTCTGTTCTCCAATTATTCATATTCATCCAGCCCTCAGGAGGCCCTTAACCCCAGAAGAAACATGTTCATACTTTCTTGGTGGGAACTTTGATCTTCAAAAATTCTGCCTCTCTGGCCAACACCTGCCATGGGGCATGTATCCGGACAAAGATGGATCCTTGGCTTTTATTCTGCAAGACACAAAGAAAGAAGAAATAGAAACACTTATAAGGGCATAGCTTAAATTTCTGGTTCCCCAAACTAGAAGCCACAACCTGGTGTTCCTTCAGTTTCTGATTTTTATTCTCTTTAAACTTCACCAGGGGCCAGTCTCCTCCTACCCATACCATTCTGGTTCAGAAAAGTTCTCATCAAAGCCCATAAGGCAGTGTTAGAGTGGTCCCTGGAGGTTGGTGACTTCAAGGGGAAAGAAAAGTTAAACCCATTGTGTGTACAGATTTAAAATGTAAGCAATTATGATTTTCATAAAAATCCTATTAACTCTCAATAGTAGTTATGTGATTTACTTCTGCCAGCATTAGGTGAACAGTCTGCATTTTGTCGACATGCACTTGTTTTCATATTTTGTTTTTAAGTTTTATTTTTGTTCTACTATTGTGCTGTGTCACAGCCCCAAATCACAAAAGGGGTTCACCCATGCCAAACAGTAATTATATAAATAATAATGTGAATAGTATAACTCCAAATAGTATCATAAATATAAATCATGACCAGGACTCAAGTGTGAAAGTCTGTTCCAGGTCAAGTGATTCTGTGAGTATATTGATTTCACCCAAAAATGAAAATGAAAGGAAATACAGTGATGACTGTTTGAAAATTAGGTCTTCATGACTCAATAATCCGTTTGGCCCTGGTCTCAGTGTCTGTTATAAAACCTGGTCGGATTATGGCAGGAAGCATCAGTTTCCACTTATCTTCAAATAAAACCTCAAATGTTTCAGAACAAGCACACACAGGGGGGAAAAACTTTTTATGACATAAATTCAATTACTAGTAATTTTGTCCCCAAAGAATGAAAGAGACCAGAACAAGTAGGAAATAGGCAAAAGCTCCATCATTTATGAGAAGCATCTAAAACTACCTACAAAATTAATCACAAACGTTATGTACACGGAGAAAGTAGAACAAAATGATAGCAAAATTCCTTCATCAAAGGACTATTGGAAACCACCTAAAACCTATATACTATAGTGGGGAGATCCTGGTGTTCTGGCCAACATGCCATTCAGATACAGACTCTGAGGGGCAGAGTGAGGAGCTAGCAAGCGTGCTCTACAGACGCACCTGCTTGCAGCATCTCATTCCATTTATCCCCTGGAAACCCATGCTCCAGGAGAAAGGAGGCTTTATTAAATTACTGTGTTTTTTTGTGAAGCAGGGTGCATGGAGACCAGTACTGAGGAGGCACCAACTCCATGTGCAGCAAAGATGTCCTTGATCACATAAAATTAGTTGTCCCTTTTGAAAACCATCCCCCAGCTTCATTCACAGGGGCCAGTTGGTGGTCAATAACATGTCCTCTGCTCTTGGTTTAATGGTGAAGATAGTAGCCTCTGACCCTGCCCCTCCAGTGTGCCAGGCAGAGAAATAAGTGACAAGAAGACAGTTCTCCCCATTGAAGAACACTGACTATGATGGTGCTTGCATATGAAATAATGAATACAATAAAAAGATATGTTATGATGCTCATAATGCAAATGAAGACTACTTCTTTGATTTTGAGTGGTGGTTCTGCCATATATTCAGTAATTCAAATATCCAGAACCTATCCCCACTTTTTGAATAAAAGCTGATGATTTATAAGGGAGAAGAATAAAGAAGAAACCAAGAGTTTGCAAGAATATTGCACTATGAAATGAAAGGCTGGGATAGTCCAGAGTTCAAAATACCTGAAAACAAGCACAGTAATTGTGATGTTCATTTACTGAGTGTATGTCACGTGTCAGACAGAGTTGGGTAATTATGGGCTTCCGCTCACAGAATGTTCACAGTCCTAAGATGAAATACTCAACCTTCTAGCTAAGTGGACACAGTTATGACAGAACACTGGACATGGTCTTCAGCGAGAAATTTCCCCAATTTTTATGTCTGTATATGATTACAATATCCAGAACTACTAGACAGAGTTTTCAAGCACTTGTTGTTACTTCTAATTGCAATCTAAGCTTTTCTAATTTAGTGAAAATAAGAATGAGAAAGAAAACCATCTGTGAAGCTGGTCTACAACCCAGCTCTCCATTATGGGGACATTAGTTGCCTCTAGCAAAGCATTCTTCCTCTCCAGTCTCCTCAAATGGAACTTGTTTCAAGAGAAAATAAAAGCTAGAATGCAATTTTGTGGTGCTAACATGTAGTCATCATGTTCCTTTTATGCCATTCCATATTGTTACCTTCTCATAAAAAGAAAAACATGAGAGCTGATGTGAAATATTAGCTGGTGTGACTGGCTATGTCTCCTGAAGAAAAACAAAACCCCTGAGCAGAACTTCCTCTCCATTCTTCTCAAATGCAACTTGTTTCAAGTGAAAATGAAAGCTAGAATGCAATTATGTGATGCTAACATCTAGTCATCATGTTCCTTTTATGTCATGCAATATTATTACCTTCTCATAAAATGAAAAACATGAGACCTGATGTGAAATATTAGCTGGTGTGACTAGCTGTCTCCTGAAGAAAAACAAAACAAAAACCCCTGAGCAGAACCATCATCCAATGCAGAAGCCTTTTCACTAAAATTGGAGATTAATGTAGATGAAGCCA
>PVJC01027025.1:0-23566 GCA_004026665.1 Murina feae | reverse complement strand
GCGGGAAAGCAAGGCTGCAGGGGCCGGGGTCCTGCTTGGTGGCTGCCCAGACCCCTTGGCGGCACCGGGAAGTGGGAAAGGAAGGCAGCAGGGGACGGGTGAGTGGGAAAGAGTTGGCGGCCTGCTTGGTGGCTTCCCAGGTCCCTTCCGAGGATCAGGGAGCAGGAAAAGGCTGGCCTGACCATGAGGTGGGGTTTTCCCTGCTTTCTGGTGGCTGGAGGAAGATGGGCAGTAGGCAAGCTTGGGGACAGCACCCAGCCCTGGCCACAGCTCAAAAAAGAGAACAACATGCAGGGGAGGCCAAGAGTCTGAGAGATCAACATAGAGGGGGTGCCTGCTCCAAGCCTTGATGGTGTGCCTGGGGGCAGGCCCCCAGCAGGTAGAGATGTGGCTGGGGGCAGGTCCCCAGTGGTCACACACACACACACACACACAGCGTCTGGCAGACTGGGGCCATCATAGGACATCCACTGAGGGGTCCCAGACTGTGAGAGGGCACAGGCCGGGCTGAGGGACTCCCTCCACCCCGAGTGCACAAATTTTTGTGCACCGGGCCCCTAGTAAAAATATATTTTGAAGAAGAAAATTGGGTTGATATCAGTGCGATCCACGTCTGCCTGTTATGACCATCACTTTGTCAAGATCTCTGAGAAGGGTAGTGGGATTCTAATGGGGAGAGAGCTGCCTGCTCTGTGTATTGCAGCTGGGGCCTGCCACATCAGTTTTCTCTGATGCCTATCTTGTCCAGTAACCTAATTTTGCATCTGTTAGGCCTCTCACAAACTATTATCACATATCAAACTCAAAGCCACGTGGTTCTTTTTAGACGGGCTTAGTCCAGTGTCAAGTGCAAATGTCAGAAAGACCAAGCACAGGCCCTTCTTTTTACTCATCAGATTTCACCTTGTTGGTTTTGGTTCTATTGACGTTGAGGAGCACTGAAATGTTTTATCCTCTGGTCCAGTTTTATGTCATCTAGAAATTTCATCCATGTCTCAAGCTATTGATAAACATGTTCAATAGGACAGAGGTAATAAGTGTGGTAGCAGAACAGTAGATTCTGTTCAGGACCCTTACTCAACATTTTAGGGAGTGATTTCAGGGGTTTAGCTGGCTACCGTGAAATTAAAAAACTAATCACAACTACACCGTTTGGATCATCTTTTATATCTAGGCCTTGGTTAGACCTCTTGACATGTATTATTTTGAAGGTTCATGGCATTTATACAAAACAGGGATTATTATCCTCATTGTTAAAGATATCAAACAGAAGAATGGAGGCATCTATAATAATAAAAGCATAATATGCTAATTAGACTGGGCATCCTTCCAGACGAGCTTCCGGATGAAGCCAGGGCTGCGAGGGAAGCCGGATCCTGGGTGCCTGCCGGTGGGAGGGAAGGAAGGACTACTCTTGCACGAACTTCATGTATTGGGACTCTAGTTAAGTGATATGCCTCAGGTCATACCCAACTTGGATGTGAAGACACCTGGCTGACTTCAAAGTTGCACTCTTTTCGCTGTTCCAAATTGCCTCATTGACTCATCTTTTGAGTGCATGGGTCTATAAAAGATAATTCATTTTCAAAAGAAGCAGGGAAATAGGATTACAAGCCCACAAAAGCTCAGTTCAAAACAATTGTTGGTGTAATTAATTCATTATAAAAGGAAGTGGAACTGCATATTCATAATTGTTCCTGGGAATATGACAAAGTCACATTGTGATGGCAATGTCAGTCTAGCTTTTGTCAACATAATAAGTGGAGCAAGTACCAACCATTCATCAGTAAGTTAAATGTTCTCAACTTTACTTACAGATGAAGTCTGGCCATGACAGTGCCTCCTTGCCCCTCTCCTGACGCAAATGGGGATGCTGTTAACTTTCTGCTCTTACTTGTGCTGCCTAACGCATGTTTCTGTTTGTAAGCTTTCATTGAGGTGAAGAAGTTTCTTCCTATATCTGGCTTGGTGAAAGGATTTTTTTAAAAAAAGCAAATGTCTTTTACGTGTCTAATGAAATGGGCATCTTAAACATTTTCTTTGTAAAAAGCATCACATATAGGGAAGAAGTCTATAAAACACATGAGTATAGTCCAAAGAACAATATTGAAATGAACCCCCCTGCCTGAACCCATTTTTCAGGTAAAGCAATAGTGCTATCGGTCCCTTAGAAGTCCTCTAAGATTCTCCTCTCTTCTCCCAGAGGTAATTACTATCCTTATGCTTGTGTTAATGGTTTGATTTTCTTTAAGTTTTCACCATCCATGTACATATCGTTAAGAAGATATAATTTAATTTTGCCCGTACTTGAACTTGATACACGGAAACACTGTATTTCATTATTCTTCGGCGACTTCCTTTTTTTGGTCCCAACACTGTTTGAGTTTCATCCATGTCGATGCACTGTAGCTGTAGCCCATTCACTACTGAAAAGCTTTCCACTGTATGCCCGTGCCACTGTGTATTCATTCATGTGCCTGCTGATAGGCACCTGTGTTGTTTCTACTTTGGGGTTATTATAAACACTGTGCTACAACTACTCTTCTATATGTGTCTTAGAACACATACCCCGTTTCTTCCCTGTGGCCGTCGTGGAGGGGCTCTGCTCATAGTCTTTCAAGAGAATCTGCCAGGAGGAGTGCGCCTGATTGACAGCCCTGCTGCAGCACCTTTGGATCTAGGGTGGGTTCACACCAGGCCACCCCCCTGCATCCCTCCTCCTGAGCTGCTCCCAGCCAAAGACTCAGTGCAGTGTAGTTGCAGGAACTGTAGGACTGGGGACTGTTTTGAGACAGAATTTTAGCTCAGGGCCTTACCACCAGCCTGGCTGAGATTTCTCAGGGTTACACTGCTGACTGACACTCTTCCTATCCACTCTTCCCCCACCTCCCCTGCCTGACTTCCAGTTAGGTCCTGGGCTCCTGTAGGGAAGACAAAGGGAATCACCTGAATCATCCCTTCCTGGCATCTGCAGAGTCAGCGGGGTCCCTCCAGGGTCCCTGTCCCAGCCACTAGCAACACAAAAATCACATCACATCTCAGGCACTGGTGCCACAGGAAAAAAGGGATGCAGGGATGGTGGTCCTTATTTCCATGTACTGTTGACCCTGGACAACATGGGTTTGAGCTGTGTGGGTCTACTTATATGCTGATTTCCTCCCCAATAAGTGTACAGTTGGCCCTCCTATCTCCCCAGGTTTTGAATCTATGGATTCAACCAACCTTGGATCCAAGAATGTAGCTTGGAAATCTGTGGATGCGGATGGCTGACCATATGCATGTTAGATCAGAGACTCGAGCATCCACAGACTTTGGTATCTTCCAGGGAGTGGAGTGGGGGCTGGAACCAAGGGGGCAACTGTAGTTACATTTTTGGGGGGTAAAAAGTTATACATGGATTTTCAATTTTTTTATTTCCACTACATGAAACTCAATGCCCTTAACTCTTGCATTGCTCAGAGGTCAACTGTATTTGATTCTGAAAGCTGATGTTTTCTCATTGATATAGAAAGTGCCTATACTCACCTTGCAACCAGATTGCCAGATGCTGTGTTCTAACTCAAGTCTCTCCTTCCTTCTTCCCACCTTCCACAGATATAATACACTAGCGACCCAGTGCACGGATTCATGTGCATTGAAAGGAAATTAATTAGAAGGTGGCCAGAGGGGCGGGAACAGGTAAGACAGGCTGGACATGCCTGGAGCCAACATCCCTCCAGGGTCCCTCGGCCTGGCCTGCGGGGATCATGCCGAAACCAGCTCTCTGATATCCTCTAAGGGGTCCCGGAGTGTGAGAGGGCGCTCTGCAAAGTTGCTGTTATACAGGGTTTGGAACACAAACTCAAGTGTGCAGTAAACCAGATTTAGGGTTGACAGTGCCCCAGCAACAACATAACCCATGGCCGAAGATGGCATAGTCTCATGAGGAATCAGGTTCCCTCCTCTCTGGTTTTGGGGTGGGTCACCTGAGAACCACTGCTGCCAAGTCACTGCAGCTCAGCAGCTCCTGCATTGAGCATCTGCCTCCTGGTGGTCAGTGCACATCATAGCAACCAGTTGGACGGTTGGACACTTAGCATACTAGCCTTTTATATATATAGATTGTATGTTCTTCTAATTCTGATCTTTGTCACACAAGCTTTTTATGCAATAACACAGCAAGTTACATAATTTGTAGGACCCAGTATAAAATGAAAATTTGGGAACCCTATTTTTAAAAAGCAGGAAAAAATATGAAACTTTTTCTTGCTTCCACAATCTCTCGCTTCAGTTATTATGGTGATTTTCATTTTCTACTTAATGTCATTCTAAGTAAAGAAAAATTAAAATTTTAAATCGTCATGAATATTATCATTCATCTTTAAGTTGTGTGATGCCAGTTTTTAAGTGTAAGAGCATTTCTCTAG
Organism: Murina feae; assembly: GCA_004026665.1. Taxonomy (NCBI): domain Eukaryota; kingdom Metazoa; phylum Chordata; class Mammalia; order Chiroptera; family Vespertilionidae; genus Murina; species Murina feae. The sequence continues at coordinate 19,160 of PVJC01027025.1, read as the reverse complement.
TATGTTGAATCACTGAAATTACACAATTTGTAGTTTGTACTTCACTCAAGCATATATATATTTGCTCTGCTTCCGTACAGTGGAAACATTTCATAAAGTGAATTCAACTTTTCTTCTTTCACTTTTGGAAACACATCTACCAACACTTCCTATCTTCATTTACTGATGAGTAAGGAAGGACTGAAATGAAAAGAACTATGCTATACTTTTTTTTCTCCCACTTTCTTTCTGAGTCACCATTTTCAGCTTAAGTGGTTGACTAATACAGAGAAGTAACAGTAAGGAAATATCATAGGGGTCCTTGGTCACTGATGTTTCTTAGAATGCCATTGCCTCCTTTCTGTGTTCAAAGTAAGTTCTGGTTGGAACAGAAAATGTAGCCTCTTGTGGCTACTATAAATCTCTCCAAATCCCTGTGGAGGAAACAGAAAACCTCATTGTGCTGAAGAGGAAACTCAGGCTAAGATAGTTATAGAATATAGGTTTGTTATTCTTGTTTGTTTATCGATAGACACTTGAACCTGGGAATACTTCCCTTTTACTTTAAATACATGTAAACGTAATCAAGCAGTAGACAATGATACAACCACACTCCACCTGTATAGAATAGGTAAGATGTTGGCTGGGGAGTTAAACGATGACTTGAATTCCACACTTTAAAGCTCAGGAGGGACCACTTAAACAACTTAGTTTCTACTCCATGTACTATTTTGCACAGTCCTCTTTCTCCTTATTCCTCATTGCCTCCCTCTTCTTCTGGAGCCCAGCTATTGATTTACTATGAAGAAATTGGCAGCTAGTTAACTCCTTGGACTTGATAAAGTTTAAACACTATTTACTCAGGAGCGTGCAGCTTAAGGGCACCGATTCTGGAGCTCAATTTGTTCACTTAATTTGTTTGGTAATTTGTAGGCAAAGTTATTTAAATCCCTGAGCTTCAGTGTCCCCATGTAAAACAGGAGGCATGGTAATTCCTACCTCACAGGGTTGAGATAATTAAATGAGTAAAATATGTAGAACAATATCTGGACCTAGTTGTTGGGGACTGGGTGTAAGTGGACACAGTCCTTACACCTGAAGGGACTGATAAGACACAGTCCTCTACCCACACAGTTTTTCCAAGCTTGTTTAGATGGTGATTATCAGTAGAATGAGAGCAACCTTTCATAGCTTTACCAAGAAGTCTGTAACTATTTACTGAGATATGCTGTACTGAGAATTCTCTCCTTTAGATGTTTAGAGAAACAAAGAATATATTTCTTTTAACAGACCTCCTATTCAGTGTTTGTGTATAAAAGGCATTACGCAGTTAACAAAGTTGCTGCAGTTGATCAATGACTTGCATACCTCCCGACCCCGCTTTTTCTTGTCTTTCTTTTCTCAATTCCCACTTCCCTACCTCAGCCCGGTTCATCTGTCAGGCTGGCCCTGACACCTAGTAAGACTTAAATAAATATTAGTTACTCTTATTATACATTAAGAGTCTGAAATGTGAATTTATATCAAGGGTGCAAAGAAGGAGCACTTGTGCCCTTAGTATCAGAGACAGATACAGCCTCCGTATTGACAAGATGTATTTTGAAGTGATCTGGATCACACATATACAAAAAGTATATGTTTAGGAAAGGAAAATTTATGCATAGGTGTTTGTTAAAGTTTCTGTTGATTTTATTTTTAACAAATGGCCTCTTCATTCCTTCTTATTTTTCTTAGATTCTTTGGAGGTGGGGTGGAGAACCTGAAACTTCTGGTACTGATTCTAACTCAGTTGGTCTGGGGTAGAGTCCAGTCAGGCATTTTTATTATCCTTTAAATCAGCCAGGTTTGAGAATCATTGACTGCATGATCTGTGCATTCAGATTATTACTAGCAAAATGAACATACCCATTCTCTTCCTCAGTCTTTTCATACATAACATGGGAACACTGGATGAGACACTTTTAAATTAATCTTTCGGTTGAAGCACCCTAAGTTTGGCTAGTGACCATTTCTCTTCTAGGAATGAACATTTCTACAAATTTGACCCTTAAAAATTATAGAAGTAATTTATCTTCATTAGAAAACATTAGAAGTAAAGAGAGAGAGAAAAAGAACAAAAGACATTTTTCACTTTTCATAAGCTTTCTGTACTTGCAGAATGAGTATACTTATCATCATCATTATTAATTGTTTGAGAGACATTCTTAAAACAATACCTGCCTGATATATTAGCTGAAAACTAAATAGAATAACACATCAATAGTTTACTTTACACTATTGGTGAGAGTGTAAATTGGTACAGCCATTATGGAAAACAGTGTGAAGGCTTTCAGAAAATTAAAAGTAGAACTACCATATGATCCAGCAATTCCACTTCTGGGCATTTATTTATCCAAAGGAAACAAAAACACTAACTCAAAAAGATATCTGCACCCCCATGTTCATTGTAGTATTATTTACAATAACCAAGACATGGAAACCTCAGTGTCAATCAATGGATGAAATGTGGTGTATATACAATGATATATTATTCAGGCATAAGAAGAAGGATATCCTGCCATTTTCAACAATGTGAATGAAACTTGAGGGCATTATGCTAAGTGAAATAAGTCAGACAGACAAATACAAATAAATTATGATCTCATTTATATGTGAAATATTAAAAAAATCTCACCAATACACAAAGAACAGATTAACAGTTGCTGGACGTGGGGGGGGGGTGGAGGGTGTCGGGGAGGTGAAGGGTGGGTGAAATGGGTGAAAGTGGTCAAAAGGTATAAGCACCCAGTTACCCAGTTATAGGATGGAGATATAATGTGCAGTATGACAACTATAGTTAACAATACTCTTTTGCGTATTTGAAAAATTTCTCAAAAGTTCTCATATTAAGAAAAAATTGTAACTATGTATCATGATGGGTATTAATTAGACTTATTGTGATGATCATTTTTCAATGTATACATATATAAAATCAGTATGTAGTACACCAGAAATGAACATCATTCTACTTTTTGAAAAAGGAATATACACCTTTCATAAAAGCTTGAGGCGTGAAATACTTCAAGGGAATTCACAATTGTTTTTTTGTTCACAGAATCCACTGGAGTGGAACTACAAACATTATCTCTTACAATATTTTCTTCTGCTTTTTTCCCCTTTATGTTTGATCTCCATGTAGCATGCAATTCTCACACAAAGACACTTTTTTTTACCAAAACCTGGTATATATGGACTGCATTATTTCCCTGGGTTATTATTCTTTCTGCTACTGCTCTTTTTAAATATATAAGTCAAATTTTAAAACTGAATTTTAAAGAACAGTTAGTTCTTTGAATAAAATGGCATATAGTAATGCTGTCTGCCATTGATAACATATTTTCCCCCTTCTCTGCCTATCTAGAAACTTACAAACATTATTTAAGTGGGAGTTAGGGTTCTGGACTAGAATTAGTATTACCTTATTTCATCATTTAGCATAGTCATCAATTGAGATCTTGTAAGAACCATTATAAAAGATAAGTTGTTAGTTTAAGGGACCATTGGTATTCTTGACTCATGTCATATTGCTAGTATGTTCATTCAATAAGGACAGCCCTTGCTAGAAAGTGTTAGAATGTAAAATTCATACCTACTTATTCAACAAACATCTACTGAGAACCAATAGTGTTCAATATGAGATACTGTCTTTTTATCACTTGCTAATTGATAATGAAAAAATTGATATAAAGAAATAAAATCATAGTTAACAACCCAAGTGTAACTATAACTCCAATTTAAATAGCTTTATCACTTCCTACTTCAGATGCTCTCCACTAGTCTGTGCTATTTATATTCTCTTAACACCACCCACATGACCAGAGCTTCTCTCCTTGAGGCCACCAATGATGTCTGTGTTCTTAAATCCCTGGGCAATTTGAAATGTCTGTGTCAGTAGCATCTGGCAGTTGATCATCTCCTTATTCTAGAAACACTCCTTCATTTTGGCTTCCAAGATACCACACTCTTCTAATTTTTCTCCTTCCTCACTAGCTGCCATTTCTGTTTTCTTTTGCTGGTAGATATATCAATTCAGTGAGAAAGAATGAATTAGTAAATGGTACTTCCACTTTCATCCTCATCATAAATCAAAACAAAAATTTCAAATGGATTAAAAATTTAATATGAAAATATTTATATTTTGTGGGAACCAATCTAGGTGACTATGTGAAAGATCTAGAGGCTGGATAGATCTTCCCCATGACTGGAAATCTAGAAACCATTAAAGAAAAGTTAGAATATTTGAATATATAAATACTAGAGGCCTGGTGCATAAAATTCGTGCATAGAGTGGGAGTAGGGGTGGGAGTGGTGCCCAGCCTGCACCCTTTCCAATCTGGAACTCTTTGCGGGATGCCCAACTGTCCATTTAGGCCTAATCCCATGGTGGGATCGGGCCTAAACAGGCAGTTGGACATCCCTTTCATAATCCAGGACTGCTGGCTCCCGACCTCTCGCCTGCTGATTGCCTCTAACCACTCCTCTGCCAGCCTGATCAATGCCTAACTGCTCCTGTGCTGGCTTGATTGCCCCTAACTGCCCTCCCCCTGCCAGGATAGCCCCCCCCAACTGCCCTCCTCTGCAGGCCTGGGTCCTCCCCAACTGCCCTCCTCTGCCAGCCTGGTCCTCCCCAACAGCCCTCTCCTGCAGGCCTGGGTCTCCCCCCCAACTGCCTTCCCCTGCAGGCCTCGGTCCCTCCCAACTGCCCTCCCTTGCTGGCCATCTGGTGGTGGCCATCTTTGACCACATGGAGGCAGCCATCTTATGATGGTCAATTTTCATATTACTCTTTTATTAGATAAGATGGCAAAAGATGCTATAAACTAGGTCAAAATGCAAATGAAATATTTGGGAAAATATTTGGAATACAGAGCGAAAACAGAGGGTTAATATTTATAATCCTCAAAGATCTCTTACAAATTAAAACAAGTTGTCAAATACCCTAGTAGAGTTATAATTAAAAATCACGAACAAAGAATTCACAGAAGAGAAAATTCAGATGGGTAGCAAACATGGAAAGACCCTCAAAATCACTAGCAATCCAGACATGCAAATGAAAGTTAACATTAAGATGTCATTTAATTACTCAGGCAGATGAAATTAAAAAGCACAATAACACCTATTGCTGGTGGAGACACAGGGCAAAGGGTTTTACTATTCAGTAAAAATATAAATATGCATTGTTATAGCCTTTTGGTAATATAACATCTGGTAACAATATAAAAATTATAAATATAAAATGATAAACACATATAATAAGTACAATACATATAAATGGACCCAGAAATTTCACTCCAGAGAGTTTATCCCTTATACATAAAAGCTACTACTTAAAATATCCATGCAATCATGTTTACTGTAGCATGGTTGATTAGTAGAGAAAATCTAGAAGCATAATGCATGCCCATCATGCAATAGCTAGACTGAGGAATTTTATGCAGTCATTATGAAGAATGAGCTAGATATGCCTATTCCAGTTCAGTTTCATGATGTAACCTGAGAAAAGCAAGATGCCCAAAATAATCCAGTTTTTATAAAACAAACAATTACAAACTCCCAAGTGTGTATATAATAGATAGGTTCCTCATATGCTTGTATGAGAAAGAAGACATGGTGGGCTAGATTGTTAACAGGGGATGCCTAAGGCAAAAAGGGGAGTAAATGAGGAACAGAAAGTTAATAAGCAAAGAAGAAAAAACATTAAGGTAAAATGAAAGTATGATGATACAGTCACATTTGTGTATTTATGCACATTTCTATATATTTACTTGTAAAAGTGAAATAAAATGACATCAAATGTGATAAAACAAAGTAAGATGGACTACATAAAGTTGTCCCTCCCACACCTTTGACCTCCTTCCACCAATTTTCTGCCTCTTTTCTTTATTCTGATTTGGTTATATTTGTAACTAGAGGCCCAGTGCACAAAATTCGTTCACAGGTAGGGTCCCTAGGCCTAATATGCAAATGGATGATCAGGGCCCATTTTGCAGAGTGACCCGTGGGGCAATTGGGGGCCCCTGCTGACACCCACTTTGGCTGGCCTGGGGCCTGTGGGCTGGGGGTAGCTCCTGCATTGAACGTCTGCCTCCTTGTGGTCAGTGTGTATCATAGCAACTGGTCATTCCCCCGTTATTCTGCCATTCGGTTGATTTGCATATTAGACTTTTATTATATAGGATGATTCTATATCATATATCGGCAGTTGCCTAGCCAAGAACTGGGAGTGGAGCTGGGGAACTCACATGTTGCATGTAATAGAGACCATCACTAATAGGCTGTGCTGACTTACTGGGAACATGCAGCAGGCCTTCCTCAGTGGTCCTGTAATCTAGTCTGAAGGATGAGTGGATATTAGCCTAAACTGTGTCCTAATTAAACAGGTGCCTTTTTTCTAAATCTCATTTAGAGTTCTGTCTGGTCATTCTACATGGGATTTTCAGTATGTACTCACCTTTCATTCAGCAAACATCCATCCTTATTTCCTTAGTGCCTATTGTATGCCAAACATTGGACTAGCCCTTATGATTTGTGTAAAAATAAATGATGCCCATGGACAGTTCTTAAGAATATTTTGGCTTGAGGTGAGAGACAACCACTTAACATTTAAATTAAATGGGTAAATGCTAAAATAGAGGTATTTAACAAAGTGGGTGGGAGATGAAGGAGTGTGAGAGACCAGGGAATGCTCTCGAAGCATTGATGCCTGGACTGGCTGGGATGGCTGATGGAACAACACAAACAAACCTTGGAATCATAATGGTACCCCCTGGCTTTGGGATATGGGGAGTTGTACAATGTATGTGGGTACAGAGCATGTGGACAGGCAACAATTGTGGGTTGTTTGGTCATGGACAGCCCTGAATTCTATGCTAAGGATTTAGAACAGGGACATGATATAATCTGACTCATGTATTTTAGGAACCTCAGTCTAGGTTAGTCTTTGGGATGAATTGAAGAATATAGAGGATGGTGAAGGTGGAAGTAAGGAAAGTTTAAACTTACAGAGCAATCTCTGTGATAGACATGAGAGGTGATGAGATCCTGGACCAAGGCTAAAGAAATAGAAATGGACTAGGTAGGAAGAGGCGGATGAGTGGAATTTTGAAATGACTTCAAATAATTTGACAGTTGACAGAGGGATGAAGGGAAGGTTTGCTGGAAGTAAATGAAATTTTTGGTCTGAGTGAGTGGGAAGAAGCAGATGCTACTAATAAGTACAGAAAAGAGGAGGAGCAGATTTGTGGAAGATAATGAGTTTTATGTGAGGTGCCAGTGGGGCAATCATTCACTCACTCCTTCATTTATTCCATTCAACAGGTAATAATTGAGTGGCTATTTTGTGCCAGTTATGATTTAGGGATGTAGAATTCAAAAGAGCAGAGAAAATTCCTGCCCTCAGGAGCTTGCATGGAGAAATAGACAATAAACTAGATAAATAAGTAAAACCTATGTTTTACAGGTGGTAAGTGCTATGGAGAACTATAAGGCAGGAAAAGGGAGTAGGGAATACAGAGGTCTGGGGTAGGGTGTGTTGCAGTTTTAAAGAGTGTGGTGAGGAAGAGCTCATTGACATTAGAGAAAGATGTGAAAGAGTTGAGGATGTAAGCCACGCATATGAAGAGAAATAGTGCTCCTGTCAGAGCAGGGCAGGTACAAGGCCTACAGGTGGGAATTTGCCTGGCATATTCAAAGAACAACAACTAAACAAGTCTAGACCATTCTAATGACTTTGAGTAAACACATCTAAACTAATAAAAGCGAAATAGTAAAACTAACCGTTTCTCCAGGACGGGGTAAGTCACGCCCACCAGCCAATCAGAGAGCTGTATGCAAATTAGCCCAACCAAGATGGCAGAGGCCGCAGCCTGGGAGAAGCCCTGCAACGCACAGGCCGCAACCGCCAGGGGAAGGTGCAGGGCGCTGGCGACGGAGGCCTGAAATAGATCCAGTTGCAGATTACAGATGGCAGGGCAGCCTTGGGGGCGGAGGGACCGAGCCAGCTCCGCCCCCGAGGCTGAGGCCTGGAAATCGGTGCAATCGGGGCACACAGTACACATGGAGGCGTGTCCTCCGTGTGTGCTGTGTGCCCCAATGGATTCCAGGGTCCCAAACTGTGAGAGGGCACAGGCCAGGATGAGGGACCCCCCACCCTCACTGAGTGCACAAATTTTGTGCACTGGGCCCCTAGTTAATAAATAAAGATGCAAACACAATGAGGTAAAAAACAAAGAGGAAAATTTGAACTGGTGATACCAATTCAGCATCAACTCCACAGTCATGATGGTAGAAGCCAAGAGAACATGGAGAGAGGAGAAGGAAGGTGAGTGGGAGACTCCCAGAGGTCCCAACTATAAGATGCGAGCAGAGTCAGAGGAGCTGGTGAAGAGTGCTGAGAGGGAGTTGATGGGCTCGGATATTGTCATGAAGACTTTGTACGAAATTCCATGAACAGGATAGATTTAAATTTATTTACTTAATTAATTTATAAGCTATGATTATTAAATAATAGTATATTCAAAATTACCCTGGAAAATAGCCTATAGATAAGATCTTGTCTAATTAGAGTAAGCTTTGCCAGAATGCCAAGTCCAGCATTGGCAAAGATCCCACCTTCCTATAATTTCTGTCAATGACCCATGTTTTCCTTTGCACCTCTTGTTATTACCTTTGAAAGCAGGAGAATTAAGTTAGTCTGAGCAGTTGCTAGGTAAGTGTAGATGGTTTTGTGTGGTTGCTGAGTGGCAAGCTCCATGACACAAATATATACTCATAAATCAAGTTTGTCCAAAGCGTGGAGAATATCACCTCTTTATAGGAGCTCTATTTCACCAACCTGTTTTTCCATTTCTCTCTCCCACTCAACTATAGCAAAGCACCTGAGTGAATTCTCATGTATCATGATCCATAATCTCTTCCTCGCTCCTGGAAACATATCAATTTTTTCTGTTTGTTCCTGAGTACTTTTCACATGCAATAAACCCAGCTGACATATGGTTCCATTGATTAGGTGTGTGGAAGCTCAGTGACTGAGAGGACCTAAGGAACTATCACTGAGGGTTAGGTCTAATAGTGTTTACTCATAGTGTACATCAACTGTTTTAGTTTCTCTTTAATGGAGCAAGCAAACTAGTTAAATGCGAGTTACATCCACAAAACCCGTGGTCTTTTAGTTTCCTCATTGCTACCTCCTTTGTTAAGAGGAAGGGACTGGTTAAGAACATGTCATTGGCAACACCCTTCTTTGGTCCAAATCCTGTCTTATTATTTATAAGCTGTGTGATCATGAGCAAGTTGTCTTAGCTCCTTAACCTCAATTTTCTCATCTATCTCCCAGGGTTGTTTGTACAGGTTAAGACATAAGTCAGTGTCAGCAGCTGTAAAAAGTTTGGAAGAGGTTATATATGCCAAAGTAAAGTCACACCCACCAAAAAGAAAGTCCAACAGAGTTGCTTTTCTGTCAATCTAATTACTGGATTCAGAAAAAAAGGGGTATAATTATTCATTACTTGGTAAGAGTCTTGAGGGAGTGAGTTCACGTTTATGTAATAGGAAACCACAGAAATCCCAGATTGAATAGACCTGACCTTCTCTTTGCTCTTTAGCTCTGAAAGATCTCTCATGAAGGAGGTTCATTGGATTACTTATTTTCACAATGTGAACTCAAGCCTGTGATCACGTAGCACCCAGTTGGCTAACTGACAGGAAGTTAGGGTGTTTTAACTGCAGAAAAGCTAGAGTATAATTTCCAAGAACTTCCTTTTGTAAGTGTCAGTATCCATGTCTAATAATTATTAAATTAATTTTAGTCTGTTTCTCCCCCAAGATGTAATGAGCTGTTAAGTAATATTTAATCATTATAAAATGGGGAGAGAAAAATCCATTTTTCATTTTTTATTGAGTTATGCCCTTAAGTATTTCCTCTATTTTTTCCTCAGGAAATTTTCCTCATCCAATGCACAAGGAAAGTCACTACTCTTTTCATATAAAGATTTTGGTCTGTTCAACTTGAGAATGTTGGTTTTTATTCTAAAAATGGCTGGCGTGTAGTCTGAAGCTTCCCTGATCTAACTGACCTGCCTACCAGACAGCTGCATTTTAAAGGGAACATTTCTTTCTTCTGTTTGTTTTGGTGTCATGTGAGCAGAGTTTCTGAAATGCAGTGGAAAAACATCCTTCAGAGAAGGAGAGGTCTAGTATCTCATTCAAGAGTCCACTGAAATTATTAAAGCCCTTTGTCTTTTAATTCCCCCAAATGAAATGAGCATAAAAGAGGCAGGACAGAAAACTCGAGATATAACAACACTGCCTGAAGACTTTGAAATGTGACAAGGATTTTCCCCAGCATATTTGTGATGAGATTCCACTTAAGTTGTTTATTTGTCTCCTCATTGGCTAATGAGAAGAATAATTCAGTGTAAGTTTTGGTATGAAGGTGAATTTCAGTTTGGAAAAATTTGGGGGGAAAACTATTTAAATAACCAAATGTTAAACAAGAATCACCATAAAGTATACAAAATTTTTAAAAAAATCATCTATCTAATAAAAGAATAATATGCAAATTAACCATCACTCCAAGACACCTAAGCCACAACCACCAGTCAAGCCATGCCCACCAGCCAATCAGAGCAACTGTATGCAAATTAACCCAGCCAAGATGGCGGCCAGCAGCCACAGAGCTAGAGCAAACAGGAGGCTTCTGTTTGGAGGAAACTGCCTCCCTCTGCCTGGCTGGTCCTCTGCTCAAGGCAACATAGTTTCAATTATAAAAGCCACAGAGCTGAAGCAAACAGGAGGCTTTGTTGCCTGCCTAGACCTCCACTCAAAGCAACAAAGTTTCAATTATAGAAGATAAATAAACCTCAGAAACCTGCTTCCAGCCAGCCTTGCTGGGACCTTGGGTCAATGGAAGCTGTGGGCAGCCTGAAAGAGGCCTTCAGCCCCTCACCCAGACTGGCCACACCCCCATGGGGTAAGGGTCCCCACTGGAGGGGCTTGGCAAGCCTGCAAACAGCCATCAGCCCCTCATCCAGGCTGACCAGGCATGCCAGCAGGTGGACATCCCCTGAGAGGGCACAGGCCGGGCTGAGGGACCACCCTAAGTGCACAAATTTTTGTACACCGGGCCCCTAGTCTAATATAATAAAAGAGAAACATGCAAATTTGACCGTTACCACCAGCCAATCAGAGCAGCTGTATGCAAATTAACCCAGCCAAGATGGAGGCTGGCAGGGCGGCTCTGCACTGGGAGCCTCCACGGCTGGCCGGCATAGCTGTGCCAGGTGTGTCAACTCAGTGGGAGGGGGGTCCGGCCTGGGGCCTCCTCGGGGCGTCCAGGAGCAGCTGTCCTGGGTCTGCTGCCTGGCTCCACCCCCTGGGGGCCTCCACCAGGCGTGTGGGAGAGTGGGTCCTCCACGGGGCTTGCAGGAGCAGCCATCCTGGGTCCCTGCCTGGCTCCGCCCCCCAGGAGCCTCCTCGAGGCATCCAGGAGCAGCTGTCCTGGGTCCGCTGCCTGGCTCTGCCCCCTGGGGACCTCCCCGGGGCATGTGGGAGCGCAGGGGCCTCTGCAGGGTGTGTAGGAGCAGTCGTCCTGGGTCCGCAGCCTGGCTCTGCCCCGGGGGCCTCCTCAGGGGCATGCGGGAGCACCAGTCCAGGGTCCACTACCTTCATCCACCCCCCAGGGGCCTCCACAGGGTGTGCAGGAGCGTCTGCTGCACAGTGCGGAGAATCTGAAGCCAGTTCGCTGCCCGGCTCCACCCCACGTGTGTTTGTTCAGCAGCAGGGCCCCACCGAGGGATCCTGCACCAGTGTCTGCCCCTGGATTGCCACCCAGCTCTGTGCCAGGTGTGTCGCCTCAGCGGTGGGGGCCCACCAGGCGTGTGCGATCGTGGGCCCTCTGGTGGGAAACATCCAGGCCTGCACTCACCAGCCCTCTCACCCCCCCAGTGCACGAACTCTGAAGGGGCTGTGGACAGCCTGAAAATGGCCCTCAACCCCTCACCCAGGCTGGCCAAGCATGCCAAGCAGGTGGACATCCCCCCCGAGGTGTCCCAGACCGCAAGAGGACACAGGCCGGGCTGAGAGACCCCCACCCTCCGAGTGCACAAATTTTTGTGTACCGGGCCCCTAGTATATATATGAAAGCTTAAGAGACCAAACGACTGGTTGACCATTTGACCAGTTGCTATGATGATCACTGACCACCAGGGGCAGATGCTCAACACAGGAGCTGCCCCAAACCTGCAGGCTCCAGGCCAGCCAAGGTGGGTGCCAGTGGAGAGCCTGCCGGTCACCCCACAGATGGGCCCTGATCGCCGGCCAGGCCTAGGGACCCTACCTGTGCACATCTTTTGTGCACCGAGCCTCTAGTTATAACTATAATACCATTAAACCAAGATGATTTTTATCTGTGACATAAATGAATAATTTATTTTGGATGTATGTGCTGGAACTTAGTTTTATGATTCCCCCTTCCTTCAATTTTGGAATCTCTAGTACAAAAACAAGACATATTTGGAGGGGGGGTGGGTAAGGGGGGGAGGCTTTGATTCAGGGTTAACCCACAAAGCTGTCAAATTTCTGAAATTTGAACATTCTTTTTTTTTTCTTTGCCTATAGTATGCCATCTGCTTGGTGTATTTAACAAAACAAAGAAAAAGTCTCTTTCTACTTGAAAGCTTTCATTGTTTCACTAGATTTTAAATAACTTTACAAGTAAAAGATGGTGGACTTTGGTGCTTGTATTTCAGCCATCAGTGTATTTCAGCCATTTGGAATACATTACAGCTGAATATTAGTAAAAACAAGCTGGTGAAATCTTTTGCATTTCCAGACTCCCATGTATGAGACAATCTCTTTAATCTCTGAATTGGGTTCTAGTTAGCAATCCCATAATCCCCTTGTGCTTAGGAAAAATTAAAAGATCTAGCAATGACCAATGTAAACAAGGGTCATAAGAGTTGAATTCAAGGGGTGAGGGGAATAGTAGGCTATCTGGAATCTCATGGTGTGTTAATTAGCTTGTACTGAATAATGAACCATTATACAACTTAGTGGTTTAAATCAGCATCCATTTATTTAGCTCATACTTCTTTGAAGGGGTAGTTTGAATGTGCTAGGCAATTTTTCTGGCTTAGGCTTGCTCTCATGTATCTGTAGTCAGGTCTGCTTTTGGGGTTGGGGTAGTTCTTGGCTTGGGTGGTAGGGTCGACTGGACCACATGACTTTTATTATATAATGGTTTTGTTTGGGTTTCTTCACATGGTGGTGGTGGTAGTGGCATGAGGGGAAGCCCCAATGCTCAAGTGATTTTCAAGCCTTTGCTTGCATCAGGTTTGCTAACATCTCATTGGTCAAAGCACATGCCAAGGTCAACCTCAGAGTCAAGTTTGAGGTCATCCAAGCTTGCAAGACAAGGCGGGATATGAGTAAAGTGAGAAGTATCATGTGTAGCCAGTTTTCCAACTTAGTGCATATGGTTTACTAAGTAAGATCAACCTTGAACTAAATGGGAAATCTGTTGTGTAATTTGGCACAAACTAAAAGCTATCATTTAAAAAGTGTTTGGAGATGAGTCAAAGGCAGGCTTAATGTCAAATAATAGATATGTTCAACTAAAATAAATGCTTTGCCCCAAAACTTTTGAGAATGCTGTTTGTATTGTCAGACCATGTGGAATTCAGTCAGAGGGAGTTTCGAGTTCGCTGCTTGGCGTTACCCAGTTTGTATTAGAAAGTGTTGAGAATCTCTGTTTAGGTTCTAGCACCATTATCTTAGGTAATTCAGTGAAATCCATCCAATCCTTTTGTGTCTAGAATTTTAGTAAAATATGTATTTTTAGCTTGTATGTTCTAAGTGTGTATATAATTATACCATAGATAGATGACTTCTAGTGGGGTGGTAGTTGTAAGGGCAGCTAGAATAAGAGACTGCAATTTAAAAGGGTTTAGAATTGCTGAGTCAGAGCTAAAAGGCAATTTTCATCGCTGCATAATCTGCTCTTAGATGATAGGATTCAAATTAAAAAAATTCAATCACTATCTCACTCCCATTCTACTTCAGCCTACTGTACCCAAAATATTACTTTAATACTTCATTAAATTAAAAAAGGTTTGAATTAATTTGTTTTAAGGAAAAAAACTAATTTTGTTCTGATTATCTAGGTAATTAGCACCAATTGGTGCTCCACTTAGTATTTCAAGTAAAACTTTTTTTTTTTTTTTTTTTTTTACCAGAAGAGTATGAAAAAGTTTATTACTCACATGATGAGCTTTTTGGGGGAGAGTAGGGTAGATCTTAGAGTAGGTCCCAAAATGACCGTGAGCCCAGGAAAAGGGAACTAGCTTGTGGTGTTAATGGTGGTTCCTGCGTGCTGTTGGTGGGAGCCGGCTGACACTATAGAAGCTTGATTGGAACTTCTCCCCTGCACCCGCGGATGGAGCACCTGGACTCTCTCAGCCGCTTTCCCAGGTGTGTGGTTAGGGAGGAGAGAAGGGTGAGTCCTAAAAGCTTTCCACATTCAAATGTCAAAACTGGAATCAGGATCTTTATTGTAAGTGTCCCTTCAATAACAAGGGAAGGAACTAAGCACATACAAAATTTCCTCAAGTTGTTCATCATTTGATTGTAAGAGATTCTGAAGAAGATGAACTGAAAAAGTAAGGCATAATTTTTCTGTAAACGTATCAGTGAATCTATACAAGTATAATGTTATTCAAATTATAAAATGAAAGCTCTCCCAACTCACAGTCCAGAAAAACGCCAGTCTTTTTATTTTTTAAAATATATTCTTACTGATTTCAGCGAGAAAGGGAGAGGGAGAGAGATAGAAATATCCATGATGAGAGAAAATCATTGATTGGCTGACTCCTGCATGCCCCCTACTGGGGATTAAGCCCGCAACCTGGGACTCAACGGGACTCGAACCTGGGAACCTTCAGTCTGCAGGCTGACACTCTATCCACTGAGCCAAACCAGCTAGGGCTAAAAAGCCAATCTTAAGAGCTTTTTTTTTTTTCTACAGTAAAACTTTCCTAAGTGACTTCTCCTTTGACTACTGCTCAGTGACCCTTTTCACCTCTTCTACGGAGCTTGTCAGTTTTCAAAGCTCTTTCATGTTTCTCCTTGCTCTCACATACTTGTTGGTCCAGAATTGGTTGTGATGTCAAGGACGAATAATGCCAGCTGCAGCATTGCCTCGGTAATTACCACTAGTTGAGAAGATGGGTTTGAAGTAGTGAAAGGTTTGAACTCAAGCCACTTGGGAGAGAAAAATATTTATCAAATGATGTTTCCACACTTTGTTGAACTCCTTCAATGTTTAAAAAATAGTAAAAGCCAACGTTGCCTGAAGGAACTTTCAGTCCATTATAAGACCTGCTTATGAAAATTAAGGAGAAAGAAAAGCTGTCCTGTGTAGCGGGAATGGGGAAAGTGGGTCTTGAAATTAAGAGAAGAGCAACTCCTTAAAAATTAGTAGGAAAACCAGCCTTTCTTCAAGCAGCTGGGACTTAGAGGAAGTGGGAGTTCTCAAAATGAAAGTGATTAAGGAACTGAGACCTGAAATCCTGGCTATTGGAGTCCTGAGCAAGGGATGCATCTGTAATTTACAGATTCTGCTTTGTGAGTCCTCTCCAATGGGTGTGGTCTGTAGGCAGTAAGGACAGAAGGGGCAAGCCAGGGATGAACTGCTGCCCAGGGGCCACAGAAGAGTGGTCAGATTGGATAGGGGGTCATACTGGGGAGAAATGGAAACCAGTGGTGGGTACATAAATAGGGCTGGATTAAGGAGGGCCTTGACTATCCAAACGAGGATCTTGGATGCAATTTCTATACATTAAGGATTCAGGGATGTTTGAAAAAAGTATTTTTAAGATTAGAACACTGACTTTATAGTTATTTGACTGAAGATAGGCAGTGAGTGCTTGAACTGCCAAACTGTTTTTACGACCAGATGAGGGGAATTAGAAACCAGCTCATTACTTACAAAGCAATGGCAGAAGTAAAAATTCATCTTCTGTTGGTTTCCCAATTTCTCTGCAATCTCAGTACTTGCAATTGCCTCATAAATTCCTTTTGCCTATATGGTACAAATGGAAGGTTCAGATTCTTAAGTGCACCAATTCCAAATTAGTGGTATCTGAATTGATAAAGCATTACATATGTTGAATAGTTATCCTAGACCTCTGAAGAGCTAGAGAACAGAATTCAATTTTGCATGCTTGTCTCCGGCAGTCTTAGCATTAATTAGGGTGCTGTTATTGTAGAAAAGGTAGTGTTATAGACAGAATTGTGCCCTTCCTATCCTCCCCCCGACCGATAAAATAATTTGTTAAAATCTTAACCCCAGTGTAACACTATTTGGAGACAGGCCCTTTAGGGAGGTAATTAAGGTTAAGTAAGGTCATAAGGGTGGGGCCATAGTCTAATAGGGTTGGTGTCATTATAGGAGAGGAAGAGATACCTGAGAGCTCTCTCAGTGTGAGTACAGAGGAAAGGCCATTGAGGACTCAAGCAGAAGGTGGCCATCTACAAGCCAGGGAGAGAGATCTCAACAGAAATGGAATTTGGTGACATGTTGATCTGGGACTTCCAGCCTCCAGAACTGGGAGAAGATAAATTTCTGTTATTTAAGTCACCCAGTCTGTGACACAGTGGCCTACTCTTATCTGCAGTTTTGATTTCTGGGGTTTCAGTTACTTTGAGTCAAATGCATTTTGAAAATATAAAAGTAAAAATCCCAGAAAGAAACAATTCACAAGTTTTAAACTGTGCGCTGTTCTGAGTAGTGTGGTGAAATTCTCATTCCCACTCTGTCCACCTGGGATGAAAATCCCCTCTTTGTCCAGCATATCCAGGCGGTGTATCCTCCCTGCCCATCAGTTACTTAGCAGCCATCTAGTGATCAGACCAACTGCCCTGGCACCGCAGCACTTGTGTTCAGGTAGCCCCTATTTTACTGAATAATACTAGAGTAGTTTAAACTTTATCACAGGTATGTATGCATAGGAAAATGTATAGTTTATATAGGGCTCAGTACTAGTACCAGTTTCAGGCCTCCACTGGGGGTTTGGGACATATCCCCTTGGATAAGGGGACGGTTGTACTTCATCCCCTAGCAAATTAATACAGGTAGTGACCCTCAAAATTAAGAACATTAGGGCATGTGGGCCAGGGCCTACAGCTGCTTAATTTGCCTTGTTGCTCATACTGAGTTGTAGGCATGGGAAGTACCTAGGGTTGCAGGTTTCTGTTAGAATTTCTATAAAGAGTGGGAGATCCCAGATCTTGACTCTATCATCATTTGTCCATGCTAGGGGCTCGATGCACAAAAATTTGTGCACTCTTGGGGGGGGGGAGTCCCATCAGCCCGGCCTGTGCCCTCTCGCAGTCTGGGACCCCTCAGGGGATGTCCACCTGCTGGTGTGCCTGGCCAGCCTGGGTGAGGGGCTGATGGCTGTTTGCAGGCTGGCCAACCCCCCCAGTGGGGACCCTTACCCCATGGGGGTGTGGCCAGCCTGGGTGAGGGGCTGAGGGCCATTTTCAGGCTGCCCACAGCTCCCATTGACCCAACGACCCAGTGAAGGCTGGCTGGAATCAGGTTTCTGGGGTTTATTTATCTTCTATAATTGAAACTTAGTTGCCATGAGCAGAGGCCCAGCCGGCCTATGCAGGAAGTTTCCTCCATCGCTGGCCTCCTGTTTGCTTCAGCTCTGTGACTTCTATAATTGAAACTATGTTGCCTTGAGCAGAGGCACAGCTGACCTAGGCAGGCAGTTGCAATGGAAGCCTCCTGTTTGCTCCAGCTCCGTGCTGCTGGCCTCCATCTTGGCTGGGTTAATTTGCATACAGCCACTCTGATTGGCTGGGGGCATGGCTTAGGTGTCTCCGAGTGATGGTTAATTTTCATATTACTCTTTTATTAGAGTAGATAGCTGTCAAGCGTCAGGGGAACATTTCTTCACAATACCTTGGCAAGGTCTGTTGTAAATTTTGGTCACGGGTGAGAAATTCACGAGATAATTTCCCTGAGGAAATCTGCACTTTTGTGCTGATGGGAGTAATTATGCTTCTTAAAGCAGAGTATTGATTCAGAGGCTCTAATTGAAGTTGGTGAGCAACTGATTTCTTGACAGTATCAGAGACTGACACATCCACTTGCAGAGCAAGTAGATTTCCATTTGGTTGATGGGCATTATTTGATACGAGGCCAACAAGCTCTTTATCTTGCACAAACCTGCGTTACAATGTCTATTTGCATAATGGTTGGTTTCCAGGCAGAATCAATATGATTTTGAAAGGTGATTCTCACCTATGTATCCTAGAACTCTTCTGGGTTTTCCCTTCCCTTCCAAATCAATGTGTGCAATTCTAAGGTTAAAGTAGATCTGCCAGAAACGATGTATTTTTTCCACTCGATGAATAATAATTATAATAGTGATAACGTCTCCACTCTTTCCTCCTAGAATGCTACCTGTTTTATATCTCTTTGGCATGGGGAAAAAATCTATTAATTCAAGCAGACCCTATTAAGTCACCTTGTTTTCATGTTTTTAAAAAAATTATTTTAGTAGGAAAGTTACTACATTTTCAAGATCAGTTCTGGCCATTTGAGACAGAAGCAATTCAGCCTCACCTTGCCCAACTGTAACCTGAAATTGGTGTTCTCTGTGTGGCTCATGCCCAAATGCTGGTTTTTCTCCCATGGAGCATTTCATGGATCTTTCAGACACCCTCCTGCTTCCTGGCCAGAGCCTTCAGCCACTCCCTGAAGTCCGCTGGCTGTTCCCTGGCTGAGCCCTGGAATGCAGTGCCCTGCGCTTGCCTCCTCTTTCCAGCAAAGCTTTGTGGGCAGGGCCCCACAGAAGTCGCTTCTCCTGTGCCCACTATAGCCCTTTGGAAACACACTTCCTTGGCCCTTGGATGTGAGTGCAGTTTCTTGAATGCTAGCTTTTTCTCCTGCCCCCGAAGTCACCCCACCCAGCCTCTAACATTCAGACTTTCCAGATAAGAACAGGTCACAGTATCCGCAGTCTCCACCCCAGAGGACAGGGGTTAACCTCTTCCCCTCTTCCGTGGCTGCACCAGGCAGACTAACACACCTTCTTCTTCTCCTCCTTCTTCTCCCTCCTCCTCCTCCTCCTCCT
>PVJC01027024.1:0-23563 GCA_004026665.1 Murina feae | reverse complement strand
TATAATTGATACTGTTCCTTGAAGGCCTGGGGTAATTGATACACTGTTCCTTTAAGGCGGCCTTCTAACTACTAACGAAGCCTCCTCTGCCTCACCTCGCAGCGTCTATAATGAAACAATTGTTACTTTTACTGGTTAGGCCGGGGCTGCTCTTTCCTTCAGCTCCGGAGGATTCTATGATTGTTACAATGTTTCAAAACTGCTAGAGGCAGTTTAATCGGAGCTGAGCTGAGGGGCGAAGCTTCACTTTCGCTTCTGCTGCAATGGAAAGGGCTGTTTACCCATGTCCGGGAGTGGTGGCCGCCATGTTGGCTGGGCTAATTTGCATACAGCCACTCTGATTGGCTGGTGGGCGTGGCTTACCCTGTCTCGGAGAAACGGTTAATTTTAATATTTCGCTTTTATTAGTTTAGATACTAGGGGCCTGGTGCACAAAAATTTGTGCACTTGGGGGGTGGTCCCTCAGCCTGGCCTATGCCCTCTCGCAGTTTGGGATGCCTCAGGGGATGTTCACCTGCTGGCATGCCTGGCTAGCCTGGGTGAGGAGCTGATGGCTGTTTGCAGGCTGGCCAAACCTCCCAGTGGGGACCCTCACCCATGGGGGTGTGGCCAGCCTGGATGAGGGGATGAGGGACATTTTTAGGCTGCCCACAGCTCCCATTGACCCAATATCCCAGCAAGTCTGGCTGGAATCAGGTTTCTGGGGTTTATCTTCTATAATTGAAACTTTGTTGCCTTGAGTGGGGGCCTAGTCAGGCAACAAAGCCGCCTGTTTGCTTCAGCTCTGTGGCTTCTATAATTGAAATACTGTTGTTTGAGCAGAGGCTTAGCCGGCCTAGGCAGGCAGTTTCAACTCCATCGCTGGTGCAATGGAAGCCTCCTGTTTGCTCTAACTCTGTCTACTGGCAGCCATCTTGGCTGGGTTAATTTGTATATAGCTGCTCTGATTGGCTGGTGGGTATAGCTTGGCTGGTGGGTGTGGCTTAGGTGTCTCATAGTGATGGTTAATTTGCATATTACTCTTTTATTAGATTAGATTAGAGGCCCTTTGCATGAATTTTTGCACCCATGGGGTCCCTTGGCCTGTGGGATTGGGCCAAAACTGGCTCTTCAACATTCCCTGAGGGATCCTGGATTGTGAGAGGGTGCAGGCCAGCCAAAGACCCCACTGGTGTTCGATCAGGGCCATGGAGGGATGCGGGAGGTTGGACAGCCCATCTTGCTCAGTCCCGATGGGCTGGACCCCAGCACAAGCTAAACTACCAGTTTGAGTGTCTGCCTCCTGGTGGTCAGTGCACATCACAGCAAGTGGTTGAATGGCCTTAGCATATAATTAGCATATCATGCTTTGATTGGTTGAACAAATGACCAAATGATTGGACACTTAGCACATTAAGCTTTTATTATATAGGATAATTAACCCTGTAGTGTGTCAAGAAGACAATTGTAGTTTCTCATTCCAAGATGCTCACAGGCCTCAGTATTCTAACTAGTTATGTGATATCATTTTAGTACATTGTGATTATGTTGACAGATAACAGGGATAAGTGTGTTTATTATATTTCACAAAGTCTTTCCTCCCTCTATCCCTCTTTCTTTCTTTCTCTTTCTTTCTTTCTTTCTTTCTTTCTTTCTTTCTTTCTTTCTTTCTTTCTTTCTTTCTTTCCTTCTTTCTTTCTTTCTTCTTCTCCTTTTTGTTTTTCCCTTCTTTTATCTTCAGTTGCATCCAAGTTCAGAGATAGAGTGAGTGTGTGGGATTTAGAGATGGCAATATAGAGGTGAGGAGAGAGAGTCAGTGCTCCAAGATTCCAGGCATTTTCAGTTGACTTGAATGGCTGTCATTCTGAAGATGGTTTGAACTCAACCTCATATGCTTTATTAGCTGAGGCCTCTCCTGAATTACCCAAATTATCTCTACATGATAGATTCTTGCTATTCTAAAGTAAGGCTGTTAATTCCTGAGCTCTCTAGAACATTATTGCTGCTGCAACTTTTATCACTATCATGGAGCTATCATGATACCAGCTCCAAACTATCACCCGAACATGGAATGCTGTTGCTGCAGTGGCTCACAGTTGGGTGTGCCTTCAGCACACAGGAACCTCTCCTCTCAGTGTTACTCTTTTCCTGGCCTCTGAGCTCTCACAGATTGGTGTGCATCATGAGGTACTAATGGTTACCATTTTCCTTTCTATACATTTTCAGTGTAATGCACAGATCAAGCTTTACCTGTGGTATATGCAAGTGCAACCCTCAACCCAAGGCCACTAAAGTAGGGCATTGCCCACAAGACCTAGCAAGAAGCTCTCTCTCTCTCTAAAGCCACTCTTTTTTATTGTAATAGTCACTTAAACTTTCATTATTACTTCTACAAGATGAGCTGCTATTCTCCAAAATTACAGAAATAGTTGATTAATTTCCATAATCTTCATCTGAATCCTGGGTCACACATACTGTTTGGAGGAGTATAGAGAGTTATTATTATTTTTTAAATGAATAGTGGTCCCAGTGTTCACTAAGTGGAATATGCAGTTAATAGTCACAGAATAGAGTGAAATTTATTGACCTTGAAAGTCTTAATTGGACTTGAGTGTTTCACCACATTGACTTTGTGCTTGGAGCAACTGATTCATATAGCAACCTAAAATTTGTAAAATTTTTGAAAATTTTTGGGGGAGAACCAAGATGGTAGCATGAGGAATATACCTAAATGCACAGCCTCCACACCTACATTATAGAGATACAACTATTCAGATAAATGATCATCCTCCAGAACCAAGGGGGGGAAGCGTTACATCTAGAAGGCAAGAGGAGTGCTTTGAGACTGAATAGCAGCTCCCGGTGCACCCAAACTGAAAGGTACGCGTGAAATGGAGGCAGTGGAGTGGCATGCGGCGGTACAGGTGAAAGGGTGGCAGCGGCGATAGGGTCCGTGGCTTAGAAGATTATAAACTCCTGAGTCGCACTAAATGCAACACGGGCTGTAGGGCAATGGGGTGGCAGAAGACCAGTGGCTATTACTGACGTGGAGATTCGGGGACTGAATCGTGCACAGACCCCAGGGCTTGGAGACGCCAAATGCGGTAGAAACTGCGGCATTAGCAGAGGGGATGCCATTGTGAGTCGCTCCACCCCCAGTGATTCTGAGACCCCGCCCCACCCCACCTACAACCCCGCCCAAGCTGTGTGCCTGCCTGCCTTCAGCATAACCTAAGGGTCTGCAGCTGAGACAGAACTCCAATAGATCCAAACTCCAAACAATGAGGAGAAAGGCCTGCAGGTCATTTCCCCCCAGTGATACCTCCCAGTGATAACTACAACAAGACTGTGTACTCAGCCTTCAAAGGTGTACAACAAGAGTGTCCACCCCACGTGATTGGGGAGGCTGAATCACTGGGCCTCTATATAGGACACCTAGTACAGAAAGCCAAAATGCGGAGACTAAGAAACAAGTCACAAAAGACAGAAATGGAGGAACGCAAACGACTGGATATAGAGTTCAAAACCACGGATATCAGGTTTTTCAAGAAGTTAATAGAGACTGCTGATAAATTTAGTGAGACCCTCGAGCATATGAAAAAGAACCAGCTAGAAATTAAGCATACACTGACTGAAATAAAGAATAATATACAGAGATCCAACAGCAGACAAGAGGATCGCAAGAAGCAAGTCAAAGATATGAAATATGAAGAAGCAAAACCCACCCAGCCAAAAAAGCCAAAATAAAGAAACAAGCAAACAAACAAATGAAAAATCAAAAAGTATGAAGATAGTGTAAGGAGTCTCTGGGACAACTTCAAGCGTACCAACATCAGAATTATAGGGGTACCAGAAGAAGAGAAAGAGCAAGATATTGAAAACCTATTTGAAGAAATAATGACAGAAAACTTCCCCCACCTGGTGAAAGAAATAGACTTCCAAGTTCAGGAAGCACAGAGAACTCCAAACAAAAAGAACTAAGAAGGACCACACCAAGACATATCATTATTAAAATGCCAAGAGCAAAAGACAAGGAGAGAATCTTAAAAGCTGCAAGAGAAAAGCAGTTAGTTACCTACAAGGGGGAACCCATACGACTATCAGCTGATTTCTCAACAGAAACACTGCAGGTCAGAAGGGAGTGGCAAGAAATATTCAAAGTGATGAACAGCAGGAACCTACAGCCAAAACTACTTTACCAAGCAAGGCTATCATTCAGAATTGAAGGTCAGATAAAGAGCTTCACAGACAAAAAAAAAAGCTAAAGGAGTTCATCACCACCCAACCAGTATTATATGAAATGCTGAAAGGTATCCTTTGAGAAGAGGATGAAGAAAAAGTAAAGATAAAAATTATGAACAACAAATACATATCTATCAACAAATGAATCTAAAAATTAAGTGAATAAAAAATCTGATGAACAGAATAAACTGGTGAATAGAATAGAATCAGAGGCATAGAAAGGGAGTGGACTGACAATTTTCACGGGTAAAGGGTGTTGGGGGTGCGGGAAGAGAATAGACAATGATCATACACCTATGGATGAGGATGGGGAGGACAGAGGGTGGGGTGGGAAATGGGAGGAGGGGAGCTATGGGGGAAAAATAGAGGAACAATTGTAATAATCTGAACAATAAAGATAAATTTAAAAAAAATAAAAAAAATAAAAACAGCTTTCCTACACAAAAAGAAAAAGAAAAAAGAAATATTACCTGTAAAAGGCCATTGTATGCTGCAAAGTGGCAAAATTTATTGGAAGTGCTTGCAGACAGGGAGTTACAGAATAGTCACAGGGATATAAAGTACAGCACAGGGAATATAGTCAATAATATTGTGTCAGATGGGTGCGAGCTTTATCCGGTGATCGCTTAGTATGTTATATAATGGGCTGTACATCTGAAACTAATGTTATATTGTACGTCAACTGTGATTGAAAAAATAAAAATTATTGATTAAAAAAAAGAAATTTTTTGGGTTTATTTGAAAAAAAATGAGCAGAGATAAAAGCTCAAATTATTTCTGACTAATAGATCTTGTTTAAGCAACTCCCCCCTTCCCCCCATGAAGCTTGAAAATTACTTGACAGTAATTAAATTATTCTAACATCTTGCTCCCACACACATTTTCCCCTTGTGTTTGGTTATTTGGTTGTGTGTACAATTATCTTCTTTTGAGAAACAAGCACAGCCACCCACATTACAAATGTTATCTGTAAATTTGAACTTGTGGTAGTGGAAAGGAGGCATCTTTTCCCCTTTTCTTCACAAGGTATAAACCGGGTATTCAATTTTTTTAAAATGAGAATTTTAAGCACCAAACACATGAGGCAGATAGTTAGAAATACTGTGTGATAAGAAAATTTGGCCAATTTATTTAGTTATTTTCATCTCCTGAAATGCTAAGATATATTTTAAGACCTCTTTCTTTAAATACGAATATAATTTACTGATTTGTTCCTTTTAAGATGGATTCATTTGGAGAATGTCTCTGATATAAGTGATCTAGTAGCATTTTCATATAAAATAAGACTTTTCTTGAAAGTTCCCCAGGGTGCTGCTGCCTAGGAGTTAACACAGTTGCTCCTTCTCTTCACTAAAGCAAACTATGAGATAGGAGGAAACCTAACAAGATATTCAGATGACTCCTCATTATCTTTGCATATATTATCTGTGTGATGAGATAATATAGAGGAGGAAATAAGATTCCAGGTTACCCAACTTGATTCCAACATTTACTAGCTGGAAGGTTTCATAGACTGCATATTCTTCTATAAAACTGGGATATACATTACTAGCCCCTTGGGTTGTTGTGAGGATTAAAAAAAAAAAATTAGGTAGAGAAGTTATTTTTTTCCCCAAAGTGTTCAATAAAAATATGTAAAGCTGGTGGATAAATGCTAAAGAAATATGAATGCACATCTGATTGTTGTGCACATGGGCTTTCTTTCTGCAGAGACATTTCAAGGATTTCTCCTTTAGGCAGAGTCCTCTGACAGCCAGCCTCACTCTAGAGGGACTCAAAATCAACTGAAACTTCTTGGGGGTCAGAAGCAACATTCCTATTGGAATGGGAGTAGCACCAACATCAGCAGTATACCTTCATGAAGGCAGAGGGCTAGGGAACTGGCTGGATGACAGATCACGCACTATTCAGGATTATTTGAAATATTAGTCAGTTCACCACACCATGGGTAAAGATAGCAGGCTATTTTCCTATTTCCACTAACATAACCAGCTTCAGGATGTGTGCAGTGAATTTTCTTGGCTTGTCTTTTTTTTTTTTTTAAAGATATTTGGGCTTTCTCATCTTCTGATATTTATTTATATTTATATTGTTCATCATAAGGGATTGTTAATTATTTTTGAGATTCACCAATTTACTTATATATTTACTAGAGGCCTGGTGCACAAAATTCATGCACTCAGAGGGGGTCCCTCAGCCTAGCTTGTGCCCTCTTGCAGTCCAGGAGCCCTTGGAGAATGTCCTGTGAGGAACAGGCCCAAGCCATCAGTCAGACATCATTAGTGCTGCCACAGAAGTGGGAAAGGCTCCCATCATTGCCGCTGAGCTTGCCAGCCCTGATCCTGACTTCTGTTTGAGTGGCACTCCCCTTGTGGGAGTGCACTGACCACCAGGGGGAAGCTCCTGTGTTGAGCAGGATTGGGCTGAAACACGCTCTCCAACATCCCCTGGAGTCCTGGATTGCGAGAGTGAACAGACCAGGCTGAGGGACCCACCGGTGTGCACGATTGGGGCTGAGGAGGGACGTGGGAGGTTGGTCAGCTGGGGAGGGACCAAAGAAGGGCTCCAGGGAATTTCCGGTTCATCCTGCTCACTCCTGATCAGCTGGACTCCAGCAGCAAGCTAACCTACCGGTCAGAGCATCTGCCCCTTGGTGGTCAGTGTATACCATTGGGAGTGGTTGAGCGGCCTTAGCATATCTTTAGTATAATACCCTTTGATTGGTTGACCAGATGACCAAAAACTTCACATATTAGCCTTTAATTATATAGGATATACACATCTTATACAGACAAATTACAACTTTAAAAAGTATCTTTATTTTTGAAAGTAATACAAATGTCTCCTTTTGCTCCAATTGACCTCTCCCACCCAACCTCACACCCCACCTCAGGCCTTCACCACACTATTGTCTGTGTCCACAGGTTATGCTTATATGCATACAAGTTCATTGGTTGATCTCTTCCTACCCACCCACTGTCCCATGCCTACCATCTAAGGTTTGACAGTCTGTTTAATGCTTCTATGTGTCCAAATCTATTTTTGTTCACCAGTGTATGTTGTTCATTAGATTCCACATACGAGTGAGATTATGTAATATGTACCTTTCTCTGACTCTTATTTCACTTAGCATAATGCTCTCCAGGTACATCCATGCTGTTGCAAACAGTAAGAGTACTTTCTTTTTTATAGCAGCATAGTATTCCATTGTATAGATGTACCACAGCTTTTTAATCCACTCATCTGCTGATGGGCACTTAGGCTGTTCACAAATATTTGCTATTGTGAATTGTGTTGCTATGAACATACAGGTACATACATTTTTTCTGATGGTGTTTCTGATTTCTTGGCATATATTCCTAGAAGTGGGATCACTGAGTCAAATGGGAGTTCCATTTTTAGTTTTTTGATGAAACTCCATACTGTTCTCCACAGTGGCTGCACCAGTCTGCATTCCCAACATCAGTACAAGATGGTTCCCTTTTGTCCACATCCTCGCCAAAACTTGTCTTGATTATTTATGATAGCCACTCTGACTAGTGTGAGCTGGTACCTCATTGTTGTTTTGATTTCCATCTCAAATGTTTAGTGACTTAGAGCATTCTTTTATATGTCTCTTGGCTTTCTGTATATCCATATTGGAGAAGTGTCTATTTAGGTCCTTTGCCCATTTTTTAATTGGGTTGTTTAGCTTCCTTTAGTTAAGTTGCATGAGTTACCTATAAATTTTGGAGATTAAACCCTTATTGGATGGATCATTGGAAAATATGTTCTCCCATGTAGAGGGCTCTGTTGTTACTTTGTAGACAGTTTCTTTTGCTGTGCAGAAGATTTTTATTTTGATGTAGTCCCATTTGTTTATTTTCTCCTTAGTTTCCATTGTCCTAGAAGATGTTTCAGTAAACATATTGCTATGAGAAATGTCTGAAATTTTTCTGCATATGGTTTCTTTTGAGATTTTTATAGTTTCACATAAGACTTAAATTTATGACTTTTATACATTTTGAGTTTATTTTTGTGTATGGTGTAAGTTGCTGGTCATTTCATTTGTTTACATGTATCTGTCCAATTTCCCCAACACCATCTATTGAAGACTTTCTTGCGTACATTGTATACTCTTGTCTCCTTTGTCAAATATTAATAGAGCATAATTGCTTGGGTCCCTTCTGGGTTTTCTTTCCTGTTCCATTGGTCTATATGCTTGTCCTTGTGCCAATACCAGACTGTTTTAAGTACAGTGGCTTTGTAGTGTAATGTGATATCTGGAATTGTGACCACCCTAACTTTGTTCTTCTTTTTCAAGATTGCTATGGCTGTTTAGGGTCTTTTTTATTCCATATAAATTTATGGAGAGTGTGTTCTATGTCTGTGAAATATGCCATTGGTATTTTAATAGGGATTGCATTGAATTTATAGATTGCTTTGGGTAGTATAGACATTTTTAATGATGTTGATTCTATCAATCCATGAACAGGGAATGTTCTTCCACTTGTGTGTATCTTCTTCTATCTCTTTTTTGAAAGTCTTATAATTTTTCAAGTACAGGTCTTTTGCCTCCTGGGTTAAGTTTATATTTAAGTATCTTAGTATTTTTGTTACAATGGTAAATGGAACTTTTTTTTTTTTAGTTTCTCTTTCTGAGAGTTCATTATTAGTGTATAAAAATGCCATAGATTTCTGAGTGTTAATGTTATATCTTGCTACATTGCCAAATTCATTTGTTAAATCTAGTAGCTTTTTGTTGGAGTCTTTAGGGTTTTTAATGTACAATATCATGTCGTTT
The DNA here is from genome assembly GCA_004026665.1 of Murina feae. NCBI lineage: Eukaryota > Metazoa > Chordata > Mammalia > Chiroptera > Vespertilionidae > Murina > Murina feae. The sequence goes on along the minus strand of PVJC01027024.1, from coordinate 14,559 downwards.
GCAAATAATGAGAGTTTTACTTCCTCCTTTGCAATTTGGATAGCTTTTATTTCTTTCTTCTTATCTGTTCACTATTGCTAGCATTTCTAGCACTATGTCAAACAGGAGTGATGAAAGTAGGCATCCCTGCCTTATTGCTATTCTTAGGGGAAATGGTTTTAGTTTTTTCCCGTTGAATATGATGTTGGCTATAGGTTTGTCACATAAGGTTTTTATTATGTTGAGATATTATCCTTCTATTCCCACTTTGCTGAGAGTTTTTTTTTTTTTTATCAAAAAAGGATGTTGTATTTTGTTGAATGCTTTCTCTACAGCAATTGCTATGATCATGTGATTTTTGTCTAGCAATCTGTTAATGTGCTGTGTCACGTTTATTGAATTGCAGTTATTGTATCAGTCTTGCATCCCTGGAATAAATCCCACTTGGTCATGGTGTATGTTCTTTTTAATGTATTGCTGAATCAGATTTGCTAAAATTTTGTTGAGAATTTTAGCATCTATGTTCATCAGGGATATTGGCCTGGAATTTTTTTCTATGAAGTGTCCCTTCCTCTTGAATTTTTTTGAATAATCTGTGAGGATAGATGTTAGCTCTTTGGATGTTTACTAAAACTCCCTTGTGAAGACATCCAGCCCAGGACTTTAGTTTCCTGAGAGCATTATTATTATTATTATTATTATTATTATTATTATTACTTCAATTTCACCTATAGTTATTGGCCTATTCAAGTTTTCTGATTCTTCCTGATTAGGTTTTCAAAGATTGTATTTTTCTAGGAATATGTCCATATTGTGAAGGTGGTCCAATTTGTTGGAATATAATTTTTCATGTTATTTTTAAAGGACTCTTTGTATATCTGTGGGGTCAGTTGTTACTTCATCTCTTTCATTTCTGATTTTGTTTATTTGGGTCCTCTCTCCTTGTTTTTGATGAGTCTGGCTAGCAGTTCATCAATCTTGTTTATTCTTTCAAAGAACCAGCTCTTGGTTTTATTGATATTTTGTATTGTCTTATTGTCCTATATGTCATTAATTTCTACTCTAATGTTTATTATTCCCTTCCTTCTACCTTGGGTGTTTCTTGTTGCTCTCTCTCTAGTTTTTTAAGTTTCAGGGGTAGATAACATTACAAGTTTTTGTTGTTGTTGTTTTTTGAGGTAGGCCTGTAGTGCTTTGAACTTTCCTCTCAGGATTACTTTCATTATGTCCCACCAACTTTGGATTGTTGTGTTTTCATTGTCATTTGTTTCTAGGGTGTTTTCTTTTTTCTTTGTTGAGCTCTTTGGTAACCCACTCATTGTTTAATAGCATGCTCTTTAGACTCCATGTGTTTGATTAGTTTTGAGAGTTTTTATTGTAGCTTATTTCTAATTTTATGCTATTGTGATTTGAGAAGATGCCTCTTATGATTTCAATCTTCTTAAATTTGTAGAGATTTAGCCTGTGTCCTAACATGTGGTCCATATTTAAAAATGTCCCATGTGCACTTGAGATGAATGTATATTCCATAACTTTGGTGAGAAACATTCTGAAGATGCCATAGTTCCACCTTATTTAATGAGGCGTTTAGGGTGGCTATTTCTTTGTTGAGTTTTTGTCTAGGAGATTTATCCAGTGATGTCAATGGGGTATTAAACCTCACTATTATGATTGTATTGCTGTTGATCTCTCCCTTGATATCTTCCAGAAGCTTTTTAATATATTTTGATACTCCTGTATTGAGTTCATATATGTTTACCAGAGATATATTCTTGTATCGATCACTGTAGTATTATGTTGTGACCTTCCTATCTCTTGTTATGGTCTTCACTTTGAGGTCTCTTTTGCCAGATATAAGTGTTGCTACTTCAGCTTTTTTTTCATTTACATTTGCCTAAAGAATCTTTTTCCATACCTTCACTGTCAGTCTGTGTGAGCCCTTTGTTCTGAGATAGGTTTCTTATAGATAATATATATATATAAGAAAACATTTTATATATATATGTATATATATGTATATATATACATATACATACATATATATATATATATATATATATATATATATATATATATATAATGTTTTCATATATATATATATAATGTTTTCTTATCCTTTCAGCTATTCTATGTCTTTTGATTGGAGCATTTATTCCATTTACATTAAAGGTTATTATTAATAGGTACTTGTTTGTTGCCATTTTTATTCTTTATGCTGTGTTCCTTCCTCTCTTTATATTTTTTCTTCTTCCAATGGTCTCTTTAGGATATCTTGTATTGCTGGTTTGGTGGTAATAAATTACTTTAGCCTTTTTTTTTTGTCTGCAAAGCTCCTGAATTCCCCTTCAATTTTGAATGATAGCCTTGCTGGAGAGAGTATTCTTGGATTCAGTCCCTTGCTTTTCATTACATTACATACTTTGTGCCTCTCCCTCCTGGCCTGGTGTATTTATGTCATTTATTTCTGCTCTGATCTTTATTATCTCCTTCCTTCTGGGTACTGTGGGCTTTTCTTATTGCCTTCTTTCTAATTCTTTAAATTGTAGGGATAATTTATTACCATTTGTTCTTGTTCATTGAGGTAAGCCTGTAAAGCTATAAACTTCCCTCTCAAGACTGCTTTCATTTTGTCCCATAGATTTTCGATTGTTGTGTTTTCATTGTCATCTGTTTGCAGGATGCTTTCTTATTTCTTCTTTGATCTCTTTGGTAACCCAATCATTGTTTAACATCATGCTATTTAGCCTCCAATTGTTTGATTTTTTTATTGTTTTTATTGTAGTTGATTTCTAGTTTTATGCCATTGTGATCTGAGAAGATGCTTGTTACGATTTTTCTATCTTCTTGAATTTGAAGAGACTTTGCCTGTGTCCTAATATGTGGCCTGTCTTTGAAAATATCCCATGTGCATGTGAGGAAAATGTATACTCTGTAGCTTTGGGGTGAAATGTTTTGAAGATGTCAATTAAGTCCATCTGATCTAGTAAGTTATTGTTGTTGCTTTGCTGATTTTTGTTTAGAGAATTTATCCAGTGGTGTTAAAGTCCCCTACTATGGTTGTATTGCTATCGATCTCTCCCTTGATATTTTCCAGAAGTTGTTTTATGTATTTGGGTGTGCCTGTATTGGGTGCATATATGTTTACCAGAGTTATATCCTCTTTTTGGATTTCTCCCATTAGTATTATCAGTGGCCTTCCTTATCTTTTGTTATGGCTTTTACTTTGAGGTCTATTTTTGTCAAATATAAATATTGCAACCCCAGCTTTTTTCTCATTTTCATTTGCCTAAAAAATTTTTTTTCATCTCTTCACTCTCAGTCTGTGTGAATCCTGTGTCCCGAGGTGGATCTCTTGCAGACAGCAAATATATGGGTCATGTTTTTTTTTATCCATTCAGTGAACCTCTGTCTTTTTATTGGAGCATTTAATTCATTTAAGTTTAATGTTATTATTGATAAGCCTTTCGCCCTTCATTTGAGAGGCACACATGCAGTGGTAGCATAAAGAGGACCCCAGGAGCCATCTGCAAGGGGTGTGTGCTCATGGGGCCCACATGGTGGATTGGAGTGGTTGTGGTGTACCACCAGCCTTGTGGAGGGAGAAGTCCCTGTTTCTGTTTCAGGGATTGTGTGTCCTTGGTTGGATATGAATGCCCAATGGCTGCTTACAAAGGTGCCCAGGAGCTATCTGTTGGGGCAGTGGGCTCAGGGAGCAGCACTACCATGGGGACTGGATGCCAGTGGCCAGATTTGTGCTTTACAGAGGCTCAGAGAAGCACCCATGGACCACCTGCTTGGGTAGTGGGCTCAGTGGGCTTGCATGCTGGATCGTTGTGATTGCAATGACCAAAGGTCCATAGTTGAGGAGGGGGAGATCTGAGTTTCTGCTTCCAGGGCCTTGCCTTGGGTTGGATATGAGTTCGCCTAGTAGCAGCTCACAGAGTGACCCAAGAGCTACCTTTGTGATCTTGGGCTCAGAAGGTCTGCACTCTGGAAAAGTGTGACTATGGTGTCCAGGGTTGGCAGCTGTGTAGTGGGAAGACTCAGATTTTGCTTCCAGGGTCTTGAATCCTTGGTTGGATTTGTGAGCACCCAGTGGTGGCTCACATAGGTACCCCAGGGCTGATGCCAGGGCGGTGCACTCAGAGAAGTCCTTTCACTAAAGCCATGTGACTGAGGGGTCTGTAGGTAGGCTGCTGGTAGTGGGGGAAGTCTGAATTTCTACTGCCAGGGCCTTGTGCCCTTGGTTGAATTTGTGCACTACCAGTGGCAGCTCACAGAACCCAAGGTCTGTTTGACAGGGAGGCACACTCACACACTTAGAGGGGCCCTGGTGCTGAAGCCACACAACCAAGGTGTCTGTGGGCAGGTATCCAGGAATGGGGAATTCGGAATTTCTATAGCTTTTAGACCATAATATTTGAGGAATTCTGATTTATTATTACCGTCACCAATGGTAATAATAAATTCTAAGCCATTATCATCACTTCTGATTTTTTTCACTAACCTCTAATACATCTCCCTGCTCTTTTTTTCCTTGCAAAGTATTTCCAAATTACATCCAAAATGATTCTTTTTTTAAATGTAAATCTGTCATATCATTCCTCTGACCAAAATCTTTCAAAGGCTTCCTTCCAAAATCATTTGAAGAAAAATATGAAGTTCTTATTGGTCTGCTAACATTGGGCATAATCTGTACTCATAGCCTGCCATGTTTATTCTCCTCACTCTGTTCAAGCCATACAGCTTATTGCTGTTCCCCAAATAAATTAGAGTTCATTTCCCTCATGTTTCTACATGATTGTCTCTCTGCTTGCTTTACATCTTTGCCCATATTTCATGTTCATTAAGTTCTTCCATAACCTCTGTGTCTTTTATGACTGATTAAAATCATGATTTTCCCAGACTCCTTACCTGCTTTATTTTTCTCTACATTTATTACCATCTGATATACTATAATTTCTACCATTTTCCCCTAGTTTATTGACTGTTTTCTTCCACTAAAATATAAACTCTTTTAAGGCAGAAATTTTGCCTGTTTCTGTCATATCCTCTGCCACATAATGGGTGTTCAGTGTACATTTGTTAGATTAATGAATGGAAGAATGTGTGAGTGAATGAAATAATGACATAATATAAAAATGGGGAAAGAAAAATGCTTTCAAAAGTTCAGAAGAATTGTAGTCTAATCAAAGAGATTACTTGATTGTCCTAAGGGATAATATAACCTTTTCCAGTTTTAACTTGAGTTAGAACTAAATAAAATTATAAAGTAGGCAAAGTCAAGGACCTCTTTGGGTCACAGATTTGTGCATTCCAGTCTTATAACCAGCCCATTCTCTACATGATTCCCTGGGGTTTTGCTCAAAGCTTTATCAATTAATTTTTCAAACAATAATCTAACACATATCTATTTCAACCCTGGTCTCTAGGTCCACAGTCCTATCTCAGGCTAGATATCAAATGTGGCTTCAGAATCATAATGTAAAGTATTATAACGGGCAGGGGTGGGGAGGGGAGTAAGCGTCATCGGAGAAGGGAAAGGGTGGCTATGTTTTTCCATGCTAGGTCAATCTCCAGGTATTTTTTTTAAATATCTGATACTTTTTATTCCTTTATTTTGCTAAAGCTAGTCAAGAACCATGAAAATTCCATTAAATCCCTTTGAGAGATGCAGTTGTTATCATGTTTGGCACAGCTACGTGGAACTCTACAATCCTTTCATAACCAGAAGAATCAAAATATTTCAGTTCCCTAGAGTATAATGTTATAAATGGACACAGTGAAATTTCAAGAGCACAGTCCCAGTTGGATATATCAAAAAATCATAGGGTGGAATAAATGGTGATGGAAGGAGACCTGACTTGTGGTGATGAACACACATACAGTGTTCAGATGGTGTGTTGGGGAGTTGTGCACCTGAAACCTGTATAATTTTGTTAACCAGTGTCACCTCAATAAATTCAATAAAAAATCAAAAAATATTTTAAAAACCCCAAAAAACAAAAATCACATTGCACATAGCAACGCAGAAATTCTGGGGGAATCTGCCATCAGATCTTTCAGGCAGGAAGCAGCTGGAAAAGTCATTAATGGCTGTGGGAAAAACAAATTCCTTTTCTAAAAGTTAAGAATAACTTATATAAAAAATAAACACTATTCAGAGAATCACAAAAGAAATTGATTGAGAGAATTAAGGCATAGAGGACATTCTTTTGGAGGTAGATGGCTGTATAAGAAACAGCCAGTATCCATGGCCAGGTGAGACACAGGAACTGGATGTGATTGGAGCAAGGTTTCCATGTTAGTAATGGTGCACTTTCAACTGGTGTACTTCTGGCCCTGAGGGATTGGAAGGACGGTGGGTTTGGTATTGGAACCTGGGTGACTGATGATTGATATCATGTGTCATCTGTGTTGCAAAGGTCCTTTTTCATATTGAAGTGACATCTTGTGTTGTCCTTTAAGGGTCCGGTCATCCTTCATATCACTTATTCCTAAAGGCTCAAAAGGCAATTCTTTTAACTATGGACAAGACTAAAACAATGTGGAATATTTCCCACCATGGGTATCCCTGGTGCTCTTTCCATATCCAAAGGGAATTTTAAAAGACTCTTCACAAATCTCAAAATTTTTCTGTAGTTCTGAAACTGAGGCATAATGTGTATTGTCAGGGTGTGCTGGTACTGAACCCCTTTGAAACAGGAGTGTAAAATGAGGAGGTGTCCTCCCCATTAGGGCCTGCTGGGCTGCCTCGTACTGTCTCTCCATAGAACTTTCTTCCACTGGTGTCTTTTTGGTTGAAAATTTGGTCCATAATTTCATAAAGTAGTTTCTGTCTGTAGATTCCAAAAAATCACGTGAATTCAAATAAGGAGAAGCTGGAAATGTCTGTGGAAATGTCTTAATGTCTGCAGGTGGAGCCAAACCTGTGGCGGTGTCCTGACCCAGTCCAAGGTACTGCTGAACCAGCTGACTCAGCTGTTGATAGGCAGCATCCAGATCATCTGCATTGATCACTGCATCAAAAAACCCTGGGGATTTCTGATTAATTTTAATGTAATGGTCCACTCTGGAGACAGCGAATTCAGTCTCTATGCGGCTGAAGAGCCCTTTCTTCCGCAGGTGCCCCTCATTTTTCTTGTTCATGGGTAGCACCAGGATATACTGAGGTTCAAAATAGGTGAGCTTCAGATTTCTTACACCCAGAGAGAAAGGCTCCTCTGTTCCCTTTTGTCATCTCCCTGGGACACTTCCTGTCCCTCCACCAGCCAGCAGCCTGGCTGGCTCCTGTCACAGCCTCTCCCCCTCCAGGTATTTTGATTGCTTGGCTTGCCATTCCTCAGAAATCTGGTGAACAGTTTACAATACTTGCAGGTTGTTTGTTGAGATACTATCTGCCCACCTGAACAATTGGAGGATCCCTTACTCTGACTTTTCTTAAATAAACAACCAAGTCATTGACCTTTGTTAGATTAGCTAATAATGCTTGTGTCTCACTGTCCTTTCATTTTGAAGGGTCTCTCGATCCACATTACTTTAGGTTCTATGACTCTTTATGTCATCTCTAGAGCAGTTCTGTCTAATAGAACTCTCTGAAGTAATAGACATGGTCACTTCTACACTGTGCTACATGGTATCTACCAACCAAATATGACTATTAGCATTGAAAATGTGGCTACTACAACTGATTTTAAATTTATTATATTTTAATTACTTTAATTTAAATAGCCATGTTGGCTAGAGCTATGTATTGGACAGTGTAGTGCTCGAACTGCAGACCAGCCTCACTCTTCAGCCCACTGATGTCTTCTTCTATCTTCCTTAAGCACTTAAGGTATTAATTTAGACTTTACAATGCAAAGGATAGCTGCATCTTAAAAGTGGCCTCTTAAATATCCTAACTGATTCAGAGACAAATGGAATAGGAATTTTTCACTGAACCACCAAAAAAAGTTTACTATTTCCAAACACTAGGATTGTTATTAGGGAAAAAAAGCTGTTAACTTCCTCCCTTACTGGATTTATATTTGCACCATCCTACTGAACACTACTTACTCTAGAAAAAGTATTTTGTTTATTAGTTATTCTTAATCAATCTTGCCTTTCATAAAAGCAACTGACCCTCTTTAATATTGATGTTTTAATGAGTGAATTATTACCAGTTTTGCAAAGTTAAATAAAACTGAGCCAAACATCTTAAATGTAAAAATACATATGTTTAATTACTGGACTGAAGAGATAAAATGTCTATACATATGAAAAAATTAAAAATAAGCTTAGTAGAGGTAATCTAAAACCATTATGGATTTCAGAATAAATCCAAGGACAAATCTTTACAAATCATTTAATTATGATTTTAAAAATACAAAAGATCAATGAAACCAAGATCTGGTTCTTTGAAATGATAAACAAGATTGATGAACCTCTAGCTAGGCTCACCAAATAAACAAAATCATAAACAAAAGAGGTGAAGTAACAACTGATTTCACAGATATACAAAGGATTGTAAAAAAATACTACGAACAAATCTACTCCAACAAACTGGACAACCTTGACGAAGTGGACACATTTCTAGAAAAATACAAGCTTCCAAATCTCAATCAGGAAGAACCAAAAAACCTTAATAAGATGATAACTACTAATGAAATTGAAACAGTAATCAAAAGGCTTCCAGCAAACAGAAGCCGTGGACAAGATGGCTTCACAGGGAAGTTTACCAAACATTCAAAGAACTAAAATCAATCCTAAGACTATTCCAAAAAATTCAAGTGGAAAGCACACTTCCAAACTCTTTCTATGAAGTCAGCATTACCGTAATCCCCAAACCAGACAAAGACACCACAAAAAAGAGAACTACAGGCCAATATCCTTGATGAACATAGATGCTAAAATTCTCAACAAAATTCTAGCAGACCAGATCCAGCATTACATTAGAAAGATCATACACCATTACCATGTGGGATTTATCCCAGGGATGCAGGGCTGGTACAATATCCGCATATCAATAAACGCGATACATGAAATAAACAAATTGAGAGACAAAAATCACATAATCATATCAATTGATGCAGAAAGGCATTTGACAAAGTCCAACATCCTTTTCTGATAAAAACGCTCAGCAAAATAAGAATACAAGAATCATACCTCAACATAATAAAAGCCTTATATGACAAACCTACAACCAACATCATATTCAATGGGAAAAATTAAAAACCATTTCCCCTAAGAACAGGGATAAGACAGGAATGCCTGTTTTCACCACTCCTGTTCAACATAGTACTGGAAGTGTGACTTACAGCGATCAGACAAGAAGAAAGAATAAATGGCATGTGAATTGGAAAAGAAAGAAAATTGTCATTATTCGCAGATGACTTGGTATTGTACATAGAAAACCCTAACAATTCCATAAAACATTATTAGGCTTAAAAATGAATTTGGCAATGTAGCAGGATACAAAATTAACAACAAGAAATTTATGGCATTTTTATATACCAATAGTAAACTAACAGAAAGTGATATTTTTAAAAATCACATTTACCATTGCACATAAAGTAATTAAGATACCTAGGAATAGCCCTGACAGGTTTGGCTCACTGGATGGAGCATTGGCCTGCCGACTGAAGGGTCCCAGGTTCAATTCCAGTCAAGGGCATGTACCTTGGTTGTGGGCACATCCCCAGTAGGGGGTGTGCGGGAGGCAGCTGATTGATGTTTCTCTCTCATAGATGTTTCTAACTCTCTATCCTTCTCCCTTCCTCTCTGTAAAAAATCAATAAAATGTATTTTAAAAATACCCAGGAATAAACTTAACTAAGGAGGTAAAAGACCTCTACTCATAAAACTACAGGACGTTGAAAAAAGAGTTTGAGGAAGACACAAACAGATGGAACAACATACCATGTTCATGGATTGGTAGAACCAACATCATTAAAATGTCCATACTACCCAAAGCAATCTATAGATTCAATGCACTCAGCATTAAAATACCAACAGCATATTTCACAGACCTAGAATGAACTATCCAAAAATTTATCTGGAATAAAAAAAGATCCTGAATACCTGCAGCACTCCTGAGAAAGAAGAACAAAGTAGGAGGGTTCTCAATACCAGATATCAAGCTGCATTACAAAGCCACTGTTCTCAAAACTGCCTGGTATAGGCAAAAGAGCAGACATATAGACCAATGGAATAGAATAGAGAACCCAGAAATTGACCCAAGCCACTATGCTAAATTGATATTTGACAAAGGAGGCAAGAACATACAATGGAGTCAAGACAGTCTCTTCAATAAATTGTATAGGGTAAATTAGACAGATACATGAAAAAAATGAAACTAGATCACCAACTTACACCATACACAAAAATAAACTCAAAATGGATAAAGAACTTAAACATAAGATGGGAAACCATAAAAAATATTAGAGGAATCCACAGGCAACAAAATCTCAGACATATGCCGAAACAATATCTTCACTGACACAGCTCCTAGGGCAATGGAAACTAAAGAGAAAATAAACAATTGGGACTATATGAAAATAAAAAGCTTCTGCACAGCAAAATAAACCATCATCAAAACGAGAAATCCTACAGCATGGGAGAACATATTTGCCAATATTGTTACCGATAAGGGTTTAATCTCCAACATTTATGGGGAATTCATATAACTTAACTAAAGGAAGATAAACAACCCAATAAAAAATGGGCTATAGACCTAAATAGATACTTTTTCAAAGAGGACATAAGGAAGGCCAAGAGACATATGAAACATGATCAAAATCACTAATCATCCAAGAAATGCAAATCAAAAGGACAATGAGGTACCATGTCACACTTGTCAGAATGGCTATATCAACAAATCAACAAATGACAAGTGCTGGCAAGAATGCAGAGAAAAAGGAACCCTCATGCACTGCTGGTGGAATTGCAGACTGGTGCAGCCACTGTGGAGAACAGTATGGAGTTTCCTCAAAAAACTAAAAATTGAACTCCCATTTGACCCAGTGATCCCACCTCTAGGAATATATCCCAAGAAACTTAAATCACCAATCAGAAATTATATATGCACCCCTATGTTCATAGCAACACAATTTACCATAGTTAAGATTTGGAAACAGCCTAATGCCCATCAGCAGATGAGTGGATTAAAAAACTATAGTACATGTACACTATGCTGCTGTAAAAAGGAAGAAACTCATACCATTTGCAACAACTTGGATGGCGCTGGAGAGCATTATGCTAAGGAAATAAGTCAGAGAAAGATAAATATCACATGATCTCATTCATTTGTGGATTATAGGATAGAGGTCTGGTGCATGGGTGGGGGCTGGCTGGTTTTCCCTGAAGGGTGTCCCAGATCAAGGTGGGGAGTCCCACTAGGGTGCCTGGCCAGCCTGGGTGAGGGGCTGAAGGCTGTATTCAGGTTGGCCACAGTCCCTTCAGGGTGGGGGTCCCTACTGGGGTGCCTGGCCAGCCTGGGTGAGGGGCTGATGGCTGTTTGCAGGCTGGTCAAGCCCCCCAGTGGGTATCCTCATCTCATGGGGGTGTGGTCAGCCTGGGTGAGTGTCTGATGGCTGTTTTAAGGCTGGATATGCCTCCCAATGACCCAAGCTCCCAGCTTCTCCATATCTGGGATTTATTTATCTTCTATAATTGAAATTTTGTAGCCTTGAGCAGAGCCCATGGCTGGCCAGGACAGGTGGGAAGCTTGGCTTCCTCCATTACCAGGGCAACCTAAGCCTCCTGCTCGCTCCAGCTTCATGGCCATCTTAGTTGAGTTAATTTGCATACTCGCTCCTGATTGGCTGGTGGATGTAGCAGAGAGGTAGAGTTATGGTTAATTTGCACCTTTCTCTTTTATTAGTGTAGATTCTAGGAAAACATAGGGTTGGTTGTAGCCTTGAGAGAATGCAGAATACACAACCTTTATTGCTTAATTGAAATGTTAAGTTATGGTTACAGTTCCATGAAAAAAAGTGATTAGTTGAACTTGTGACACAAAACCTTGCGCAATTAATATTTCAGCTTGTAACAAAGCACTTATGTATATTTTCCATTTTATCATCTAGAGTATTATAAACATGTGCACTCAGAGGTTTATCCTATGTAATAAAAGAGTAATATGGAATAGGTCAAATGGCAGAACAACCGAACACCCAATCAAAGTGTAATATACTAATGATATGCTAAGGAAGCTCAACTGCTCACTATGACATTCATTGAACACCAGGGGCAGACAGTCAACTGGTTGACCAGTCACTATGATGTGCACTGCTCTGACCAGTAGGACCTTGCTGCTGGGGTCCGGCCCATCAGGACTGACCAAAATGGGCTGGACACACCCTGGAGCCCTCCTATGGTCCCTCCCCAGCCAGATCATGTACTGGTGGGGTCCCTCAGCCTGGCTTGTGTTCTCTCGAAACCTGGGACCTCTCAGGAGATTTCAGGGGGCCCTCAGCCTGGCCTGTGTGATCCCGCAGGCCACTCCCCTTGGGAGGGTGCCAGACCCAGGGCTCATGGCTGGCTAGCGCTGCTGCAGCCTTTCCTGATTGGACTGATTGGGCACAAGCCCGCAGCAGGCACGGTAGGGCTGGGATGAGAGGGAGCCACAGGTAGGAGCTGCAGGCAGTGTTGGACTGTGGGTTTTGGCCCAATCTCTGCAGGCCACCCAGAGGGACCCCCACCCATGCATGAATTTGTGTCCCATGCCTCTAGTTGAATATATTTTGAATTAATTTGTGATGTTTTAGATACAGAGTATAATAAGAAAAGTAGAGGAGGCAAGAATGACTTCAAGGTTAATGACCAAAATAATTGGTGTTACCATTTGCTGAGATGGAAAAGACTGGGAAGAAAGCAGGTGATAGGGTGGGGTTGGGGGTGGGAGAGTTATGTTATATAGAGAAGATTAGGTTTTGGGTATTGAAATTTCTGTCTTGGAAAACCTTGTGTTCAGTTTTTATTTTACATTTTTGTTCCATATGTTTAAAGTAGGAGAGGATTTAAGACTTATTCTGGCTTTTAAGCTTCTGAAGTATATCTGATAATTAAAATGAAAGTAGCCATCTTTTCTAAGTTTGGGATTCTTTGTTTAGGACTCTAGAGAGTAGTGGTTCTTAATGTTAGTATTTTATGTCAAAAAGCCCTTTGAAAATTTGACAATAGATGTGACTCCTTAGTGTACTGCAGTGCAATTCTGATATTAACTATCCAGTGTTAGTGTGTCAGATTCCACAGGTAAGAACACATCCCCTATAAGGCTGCCCTCACTTCAGATGCCCATTGCAAGTTTATAGTCCCTAGACTACTTGTACTTCTCATCAACTGGCCACAAATTCTAGGATTTTGATAATTCATTAGAAAAAAAATCATAGAATTCAAGAAAGTGTTGTAACTATTGTTTTATCAGAAAGGATACAAATGTGTACCAATCAAATGAAGATACTCATAGGATAAGATCTAAGAGAATTTCAAACACAGAATTCCTATTGACTTCTCTCCATGGAGTCAGAATGCATCAGCTCCTACACATCGATGTATCTATGTGTTTAACAATCAGGAGTCTCACCTAAGTCTTGATGTCCAGAATTTATTTATTTATTTTATTTTATTTTTAAAAAATTTTTTAAAATGATATACTGAGTTTCTATGAAAATGAATGTATTTTTTATTTGTGGAACTTAAAAGTCTAAAAGCACAGAACACATTTTCAGAAAACCAGTTTTAGTTTTACCCATTTATGGTTAATACTTGCAATGTTAGAATATACTTAGGTAATGTGTAGTCAAGTAAATAAATAAAATAAGGAACTCAAAAGCAACTGGTCTTCTTGAGTTATTATTCACAGCCTACATTGGAAATTTTGAGAAAGAACACACATTAACAAAAAGAACACTGGCAAGCTCAAATGCTAGGTTTATATGCTGAGTATTTTTAAAGGGTCTGAAAAGCATGCTTAATTAGCATACAGCTTTTTCTCATTTATATAAGATGCATTTCTATCTGCTTGTGTACAGCAAAGGATTAGAATCTGAATTGACTTATGATTTCAGATGTGTGCTATTTAAAAAATGTATTCAATGGAATTATTTTACTGTTCCTACCACTGATTCTTCAAATAAGCAAAGTACATTAGTGTTTAAATGAAAGATAGGTAGAAACCTAAATTCCTCGTACAGTGCCTGAACTTAATCTCATTTAATATAGGAACTGAATATACAACAGAAAATTTATCATTTTCTTTATCCTTGGAGAGGGAAAAAGAGGTGAAAATATGGTTGCAGTATTTAAGAGCTGAATAGGAGAACAATGAATCCTTTCTAATATCAACAACTCTACAATACAGAACCATGGATCTCCTCAAGTTTATTATTCATGTTGGAGCAAAAACTTAGGTTCCCCTCTAAGTATCTCAAGTAATTCAAACCTCAGACTCTCTCCAAAATACAAAGATAAACTCAACTGATATTTCCTAAGTAAAAGACCAAACACCAAAGGGAATCCCTCCTTCCAACATCTTTTGATATAAGATTTCACCAAAGTAGAAATCTAATACTTAAATATGAATTCTCTTGGCCAATA
>PVJC01027023.1:0-23559 GCA_004026665.1 Murina feae | reverse complement strand
ACCCCAACGACTTCACCCCCGCCGTGCACGCCTCCCTGGACAAGTTCTTGGCCTCCGTGAGCACCGTGCTGGTCTCCAAGTACCGTTAAGCTGGAGCCGCGGCCATCCCTGCCCTGGGTCGGGGCCCCTTGGCGCTCCTCCACCCGCACATCCTGATCTTTGAATAAAGTCTGAGTGGGCTGCAGCCCGTGTGGCCTCTGTTCTCTGCGCCCGGAACGTGCCAGGGGGGAGGGTGGTTCTCCCTGCTCCGTAGCTGGGGAAGAGAGGGAAGGGGAGAAAAGGGCAGAGGAGGGAATGGAGCTAGTCCTGCTGCCACTTCCTGGGATCCACGGAGCCACCGTCCGCCCGCTGTCACCCTGGAGTGTTTCCTGCGTTTCATTCTGGAGCTTTTGCTGTTCAACAGGAGTTGACTCCATTCGTTTTCCATTTTTCCATTCTGCAGCGTTTACATTCAGAATTGATGGGTCTCAGCCCACAGCCTCTAAGCTCTCCCATGAGGCAGTGGGGAAGACACCCAGGTCCCTCTCTTTCTAACTGAGTGCTCCTGTCTCCACCCGGTGCCTCCCACATACACGCACATCTCGATGACACTGGATTTGAGCAGGGCAATGATTGGCAGCTGCCAGGCAATTTCCTGGAGGCACCCTTTTCTCCTGGGTCCACCTCCAGGACGCTCACTCTGTATTTACTGATGTCCTGGCGCCATCACAGGTCTGGAGGCCCAGTGTTGGGGCCCAGCTGGGCATCCACTGCAGGCTGGCACCTCTGATTTCCCCCAGGGCTGCAGGGGACAGGAGAACTAGGGCCAAGGAGCCTGCACTCTGATGTGCTTCCTCCCCAGGGAGCAGGTCCCTAATGCTGCAGCCTCAGAGTGAGGGTCTGAGGGTCTGGTCCTGTTTGCTGTCCAGTCCCAAGCTTCCCACTGAAAGCAGTGCCCTTTCTTCCCTGGCTCAAAAGTGGTCTTTAGCTCTGGCTGTTTGGCTCAGTGGATAGAGCATTGGCCTAAGGACTGAAGGGTCCCAGGTTCGATTCCAGTCAAGGGCATGTACCTTGGTTGTGGGCACCTCCCCAGTGGGAGGGGTGCAGGAGGCAGCTGATCAATGTTTCTAACTCTCTATCCCTCTCCCTTCTTCTCTGTAGAAAATCAATAAAATATATTTTTTAAAAAAGACTGGTCCTTAGGGGGGAGGGGCAACAGTGGTCCTTGAAAAATGAGACAGCAGGTACCCTGCCTCAGTTTATGACTTGTTTAGCACAGCTGGTGGCACAGTCTGAGCTCTCAGTAAGAGGCAGTCTTCCTTTTTTATTATTAGGAAAAAATGAAGGAACAACCCAAATATTCATCAACCAATAGACCAACAAAATGTGGTACAATAAAATGTTGTTAAGCAATAAAAAGCAAAGGAGTATAGATACATAACACAAGGTGGATAAAGCTTGAAAATGCGCTAAGCGAAAAGAGCCAGACACAAAGACTTCGTGATTCTATTGGTATGAAATATCCAGAATAAGCAAATCACAGGGACAGTGTACAGGTTGGTAGTTGGCCGGGGCTAGAGCAGGAAGGTTGTGGAATGACTGCTAATGGATACAGAGTTTCTATTTGGGGTGATGAAAAAGTTCAGGATAATGGTAATGATTGTACAACAGTGTAAATGTAATTAAGGTCACCAAATTGTATAATTTAAGATGACTAAGATGGCAAATTTTATGTTATATGAATTTTACCACCCCCACCACAACAAAAAGAGTAGTGCCAAATAGGTATTATTACCATACATCCTAGACACTCCATAAATGTTCCCTGTGCCAAAAGGAATACCTGCTATAAACGAAGCATTTAACATTTCTTATCCACTTAATTCTCACAGCAACCTTGGAAAGCAGAAATTATATTCACTTTATACAACAAACGAGAAAATAGCCTGAGGGAGGTGCCATAATAGACCTGGAAGGTAGAATAAGCTGACATGCAGTGCTAAAATGTTGTGTTACCTGAGAATAATATGTATTAAGTATTAGTTCCCATATAGTAAACACTACAGAAATGGGGGGGCCTCGAGGTCCAGAGCGATTGGAAAGGTCCCAGGTCAGAGCAGATGGAGACGGGACGCTTCCGGATCCCTCTGGAGCAGACTCTGCAGCGTGGCGCCCCATAGCGGCCATGGGGACCCGCGGGCCGTTTGGCGCGGGTGCAGCCATCGCCTGAGCTGGCTCCCAGGCCCGCGGCTACACGATGGTGCTGTCGGCGGCGGACCAGGCTGCAGTGCGCGCCCTGTGGCGAAAAATGGATACCAACGTGGGCGTCTACACCACGGAGGCCCTGGAGAGGTGCGGGCCGGCCCCAGCGCCCTCGGGGCTGTCCCGCCTTCCTGCTCGCCCAGGGGATGGACCGCGGCCCTCCCCCCGAACCCCGACTTAGCCCTTCCTCCCACAGGACCTTCCTGGCCTTCCCCGCCACCAAGACCTACTTCGCCCACCTGGACCTGAGCCCCGGCTCCGCACAGGTCAAAGCCCACGGCCAGAAGGTGGCTGACGCGCTGACCCTGGCCGTGAACCACCTGGACGACCTGCCCGGCGCCCTGTCGGCTCTGAGCGACCTGCACGCGCACAAGCTGCAGGTGAACCCCGTCAACTTCAAGGTGAGCAAGTGTGGTGGGGGCTGGCCCCGCTCGCCGGGGAGGGTGTGGGGGGACAGAGGGACCCCGGTGGGGATGACTCCATCCCTCCGCAGCTACTGGGCCACTGCCTGCTGGTGACCCTGGCCCGGCACTACCCCGGAGACTTCAGCCCCGCCCTGCAGGCCTCGCTGGACAAGTTTCTGAGCCACGTGATTTCGGCGCTGGCCTCCCGCTACCGCTGACCGAGGGGTGGGTCGGCGCGGGACCCCCCAGCCTTCTCTTCTGGCGACCTCTCCGTGTTTGAGTAAAGTCCCTGAAAGAAAGCCTCGCCCTGCGTGCGTCCATGGGGTCCCTGGGAGTGCGCGCCAGGGTCCTGATGCGGTTTGGGGAGGTGCTGCCCTCCGATCAAAGGAAGGTGGGGATCTGAAGAGGCCTCAGCTGCCCTGTGCAGATCCGGGCGCGCCCCTGGGCCGCGTTCGCTGCGCGCCCTGGGGGACATTCAGGTCCTCTCGCCCTCGGCAGCCCGAGGCGTTTCGTACATCGAGCCCCCGAACGCCAGATTGTAAACCTCCACGCACCGTGCCCTTGGCTGCAGACCCTGGGAGACGCGGGCCAAAGGCTTCAGCCCCTCGGGACTCTGTCGGGGGTCTTGGGCCCTAGCTGGCCAGGCCTGGCCCCTCCCCAGAGCGACTCGCTTCGGGGGACTCCACACCAATCTATGTACGCGGGACCTGGACCCTCACTCACCCAGAACTGAGGGCGCGGTACCGGGCGGCGGGGCACAGCCCCGGAGAAAATTAGGGAATGGCGCCCTCTGCTGGCGCGGAGAGGACTCACTCGGAGCCCAACTTGCACAGCGGCTCTAAAAGGGTGTTGGGGACTTTGGGGATCTAGGAGGCTTGGGGTGAAGCCCCCATTTGTCAGACTCTGGACCTGGTGGGAGGAGGTTCCTCCTGCCCCAGCACCCAGTCACTTAGCAAAGTGGGCCCGGGAGCTGGCCCAGCGTCCTGCCCACATCCACACTTCTAAGGAGACAGAGGTCAGAAGTGCTTTCTTTAAAAAAGTTTTCCTCATTAAACCAACCATGGTCACTGTAGAAACTTAAGAAAATGCAGTAACTACTCCACTTATTGTACCTTCTTATGTCGCCTAGTGGGTCCCAGCACATCTGTTATTCCTTCAATTCCCATTTGACACTGGGAAACCTATGTGTGTGTGAACAAATGGAGGACATGGGAATCAGACACAAGAGCATATTTGTGACACACACACACATATAGACAAACCACACGCAAACAGATATAAACACACAATGGCAGAACAGCCCCAGCCAAAGATGTAACAAGGTAATATTTAATATATAGTTCTAGGGACATTTAGAGATTTTTTTAAAAAAGAAATAATACCGTCTAGTGACAATGGAAAAACTGGGCACATTGGACTATATAAAGAGGAAAATAAAATACTCAGTATGGAGAGAGAAAAATATATGCAAAGTTAAAAAGAAACTGTAAGAAAAATATTTGCTACAAACAGCAGACAAAAGGTCATTACCACATCAGTGATGAGAGAAAAGCATTGATCAGCTGCCTGCTGCACACCCCTATTGGGGATCAAGCCCACAACTCAGGCATGTGCCCTGACCAGGAATTGAACCGTGACCTCCTGGTTCATAGGTTGATGCTCAACCACTGAGCCACGCCACCTGGGCCCCCCCCCTACCCATTTTACATACACACACAATACATGGAACATTGAAAATGGGATTATATTACAAATACTTTTCTGCCTCAAGGAAACTCTTCTAAGTCACCTGGCATAGCTGTGATTCATCGGCTTTTGTTATTGTTGTTAATCCTCACCTGAGGATATTTTTCCATTGATTTTATTTTATTTTATTTTTTAAATGTATTTTATTGATTTTTTACAGAGAGGAAGAGGGATAGAGAGTTAGAATCAATGAAAGAGAGACATCGATCAGCTGCCTCCTGCACACCTCCAACCGGAGATGTGCCCGCAACCAAGGTACATGCCCTTGACCGGAATTGAACCTGGGACCTTTCAGTCTGCAGGCCGACGCTCTATCCACTGAGCCAAACCGGTTAGGGCTCCATTGATTTTAGAGAGAGTGGAAGGGAGAGGGAGAGACAGAGAAATATTGATGTGATAGAAACACATCGACCTGCAACCAAGGAGTATGCCTTTGATCGGAATCATAATTCATTGTCTTTTAATGGCCACATAATATTCCATGATGTGGCTATGTCATAATTTTTCAAACCATTCCACTTTTATGGGCTGTAACATTTTGTTTCTAATATTTCCCCCTATGAACAACACTGCAATAAGTATCTTTGCAAGTAAAAAAAAAAAGGTTATTACCATATTACCACTATACCTCCAAATTTTTTTCTCACCCTCCTCTCCTCTACCTTTTTATTTTTAAAGTTAGTCAACCCTGCAGAAAAATAAGTCAAAGTAATAACAGCCAACTCCCCATATACCAATGGCCAAGACAATTGCAATGATACACAAAGCCATGGAACTTAAAATGCTCACTAACAAGATACCTGTAATGAAAAAATATTTAAAAAACCAGACCCACATATACTTCTGTAGGAATGTGACTTAGCATATGACTTTTAAATCATATATAACTTTAATTCAGTTGTATACAGTTGTAGGTCAGCAAATGTTTAGTTAGTGGTACTTTGGGAAAAGGGGAAGAGGGCTGATTCGTAGCATTTGCCAGTTTCCATGGTGTAAATATTGCCATCATGGTTGATTTCAAACTATGAATATGCTATCACTGAACAGGAAATTAGAGATGCGAATTGTGTCGTATTTCTATTGTCAGATAAAGAGATGTGAACATAGATTAACAGTAAAATGTAGTAGATAATTAGAAAGTAATGAGTTTTCAGTATTTATGAGCACAATTTTTGTTTTTTTGCTTGTTGTAATATATTTTTTAAATATATTTTATTGATTTTTACAGAGAGGAAGAGAGAGGGATAGAGAGTTAGAAACATCAAGCTGCCTCCTACACACTCCCCACTGGTGATGTGCCTGCAACCAAGGTACATGCCCTTGACCGGAATTGAACCTGGAACCCTTAAGTTCACAGGCTGACACTCTATCCACCGAGCCAAACCTGTTAGGGCTGTTGTAATATATTTTTATTGATTTCAGAGAGGAAGGAAGAGAGAGAAACATCAATGATGAGAATCATTCATCCGCTGCCTCCTGCACGCCCCTTACTGGGGATCCAGCCTGCAACTCGGACATGTTCCTGAAGACTGGAATCAAACTTGGGACCTTTCAGTCTGCAGACGGAAGCTCTATCCACTGAGCCAAACCAGCTGGGGCCAGACTAATTTTTCATGTGATGATTGTGGATGGCCCGCCAATGATGTTATAAACACCCAAATGGCTCTGGGCAGAAAAGAGGTTCCCCACCCCAAGCTCTTGATACTGGGCAAAGTCTGGTGCGAAGGTAGCATGTTTCAATTCAGAAAAATTGGGCTCCCCTCCAGGACGGGCAGACAGGCACCTGGAGGCTCACCCGGCTCGGCCACACCGGGGTACGGGGATGAGGGCGGCTGCGGAACCCATGTGGGAACCGGAGCTCTGGCGCGGCAGCAGCGGGTGCCCTGCAGAGCTGGTCCTGGGCCCGCGGGGCACCCAGAGGGCGAGGGGGACCTTGGAAGCCCCGCCCGCCCCCTCTCCCCAGACGGCGCCCGCGGCTCCGCCTCTCGGGACCGCGTCAGCCCGTGAGCGCAGCCGGGGCGGGCGTGCCCTGGGGTCGGGGCCCCTTGGCGCTCCTCCACCCGCACGTCCTGATCTTTGAATAAAGTCTGAGTGGGCTGCAGCCCGTGTGGCCTCTCTTCTCTGCGCCCGGAACGTGCCGGGGTGGGGGTGGGGGGGAGTGCTTGCTTCGGCCCACAGGCCTCTCCGCAGCTGGGGAAGAGAGGAGAGGGAGGGAGGGAGAGGGAAGGGACCTAAGGCTGGCACTTCCACGAATGCGCTGAGCCACGCTTTGGTCCTAGGAGGTGCCAGACTTCCAAGGGGCAGAGGTGGGGAGTGTAACAACTGCCACCCGCTTTAAGTGTCTGACTGATCGCTGTTAAACAGCGACGGAGATCAAAATACAGCAAAGCAAAACCATCCAACTCCCCAAATATGCCTCTCCTGGTGCAAAGGCAGGTTTAGTAAGTGGTACTTTGGAAAGAGGGGGAAGAGGAAGAAGGAGAGAGAAATATCGATGATGAAAGAGAATCATTGATTGGCTGGCTCCCACACGCCCCCTACTGGGGATGGAGCTAGACCACTTCTCTGGGACTCACCCTCCTCCCCACCAGAGGGAAGGTGGGTTGGAGTGGGGATCAAAGTCCCAAGCACCCTTCCTGGCTCACAGAAACCCTCTGCAGCCAGGTGGCAGAATGGTCTGGGCAGCAGAGAGGGCACCAGTTGCCTGCAGCACTCAGGGTGCACTTGGGGGAGCACTCTAGCAGAGCACTTTTCTCCCTTGTTCTGCACTTCACGAGGCACATTAATAGCTCAGTGTTCCCAGCTCTGTGTCCCCCAGCTCATCAACCCCCGCTATGGTCCCCATTCTGCAGCTGGAGGCTCCTGGGGTCCCCCAGCTGATCTGTGGAACTGTGAGCAATACTGTGGTTAGGTAGTCCCCTGTCCCAAGTGCTGAAGCCCTGGACTCCACACCCACCTGCCTCTGCAGCCTCCTGAGGGACACCTTCTCAGCCCAGTGCCCCGCCAGCCCAGTCTCTAGGGCAGCACACAAAGCTGCATGAAAGTTTGGGGAAAGTGACAAACCCCTTGCTCACCACTTTTTGGGGGACATGGGCTCTGAATAGCTTTGGAGTTTGCTTCTCCCCTCCACCATACACGTTTCCTTGGCCTCACAGTCCAACTCATTTTAATTTTTTAATGTATTTTTATTGATTTCAGAGAGAAAGGCAGAGGCAGAAACACCAATGATGAAAGAGAATCATTGATCAGCTGCCTCTCACACGCCCCCTACTGGGGATCCAGCCTGCAACCCAGGCATGTGCCCTTGACTGGAATCAAACCTGAGACCCTTCAGTCTGCAGGCCGATGCTCTATCCACTGAGCCCAACCAGCCAGGGCCCAACTCACTTTTATGTAAAGGGAAAAAAACAATAAAGAAATAAGATAAAATCCAGTTGTGTTTTCACACACACACACACACACACACACTCCCCTTTTTGTGTTATTAAATGAGAGTGTCTCTCTGCCCTGCTGCCCCTCCCGCCCCCCTCCTGCTGAGAAGTGCAAGTGGAGAGTCTGGGACTAAGCCCCAGGGCTCCTATCCTGCGCTGAGGGAACACAGCTCCATTTATAACTACACATTTTTGTCAAAAATGTCATCCTAACACAGGTATTTGTCTGCAACCTGCTCTTCTCTCTCAACCTTGTCTTCTCTACATCTCTTCTGGCTGGTTTATTCAATTGTGTCATTTTCAGCAAAGTATTGGTTATTTCTATGTTTTTTTTATCAATTGTTAATTTCTTTTGTCAATTGTTCTCTCAAACCATTTTTTCCTTTTTTGTATGTGGGAGCTCTCCCCACATGAGAAGGGTAAGCTATAGACTGAGAAATGTTCTCTAAGTCTTGCCTTAAAAGGGCTGGGGGCGGGGGGATGCGGGGGAATGAAGGGGTGTCCCAGCCCTGCTGAAGAGTGGAATTTGGTGCCTCTTAGCCCCCAGGGTCTTATCCCTTTAGTTCTGCAGAGCCAGGACTGGGCCTGAGGCTGTGGACAGAATGAGAAAGAGTGAAGGGTAGTAGGAAGGGAAAATGGAATGAAGTGGGGAAAGGGTCCAGGAGGAACAAAATGACGAGAGCAGACACAGAGGGCAGAGCCCAAGGGAGCGCTGCTGAGGCTTGTCCAAGCTGCTTTCTTCTCTGTGCAAGTCAGCTTAACCGCCACTTCCTCCTGGACACAGGGCAAGTCTGGAGAGAAGACCTAGGGGAGGGATGGAGGCAGAGGGGTGGACTGAAGGAAACTCATCCAACCCACTCCCCAAAGCTAAGTCTTCCTCCAGGCTCTCAAGAAAGGGCATATCCGTGTTTCCTCGCTCCCTTTCTCTTCACTCAGCTCTCATGTTTAACCTCATCAGGAGCTCCCTCCCACCAGCCGGAATTTCTGCCCCTTCTCATGGCTACTCCAGAGGTCCCTCCCTTGCCCATCCTGCAGAGCCTGGCCAGCTTCTTCACACCCACACCTACCCACCTCCATTCTAAAGCCACAGAGGGGGGCTCCCCTTCCACTCTACTCCACCTAATACCTGTGCCACCAGCCCTAGGCCCTTGCAGCCACTGTGGCTTTGTCTGGAAGGACGTCCAGAAGGACATCTGGAAGTCATCGGTCTAATTAGTATATTACCCTTTTATTAGTATAGATGATCCTGGGCTTCTCTCATAGATACCAGGCACCTGGCTAATAAATCTTCCCTTGATAAAGGCTCTTTATTACAGGCCACAAAAGGCAACAAGCATCAAACTCACAGAGCACATGGAAATAAGGGAAGCCACAGACACACAAGTCCAGGTCAGCAGAACTGACCAACAAAAGTGTCAGTCACAGAAGATGTCAGATTACATTACAAGTAAGCTTACTATGTATACAAGATTAGAGACAAGATTTTAAATACCTGCAGGGAGCCATAAAATATTTAAAAAATGACATAACACGTGAAAAAAAGCTTTTAGAAGTGAAGAATATAGCCATCAAAAACTAAAACTCAATTGTTAGCCCCAGTGGTTGAGCACTGACCTATAAACCAAGAGGTCAGGGTTCGATTCCCGGTCAGAGCACATGCCCTAGGTTGTTGGGGCTGTAGGCTCGATCTCCAGTAAGGGGCGTGCAGGAGACAACTGATCAATGATTCTCATCATTGATGTTTCTATCTCCCTTTCCTTTCCTTTTGAGATCAATAAATTTATTTTTTAAAAATTCAATATATGTTTAACAGACAAAACATAGTTATAGAATTAACAAACTTAAAAATAGGTCAGAATATTATTTTATATGGACTCATATAGTGTGTGATCTTTTGTGTACAGATTCTTTCACTGAGCATAAAGTTTTTGAGGCTCGTCCATGTCATAACATGTCAGCACATTCCTTTCCATGGCTGAGCATTATCCCATTGTATGGATAGACCACCTTTTGTTTGTCATCAGTTGATGGACACTTCGGTTGCTTTTACCTTTTCACTATTATGAATAATCCTGCAACAAAAATATATAACAAGGTTTTGTGTGGACATTTTCATTCTCTTGGGTGTATGGCTTGGAATGGAATTGCTGGCTCATATGGTAACTGCTAACTGAGTTTACAGATGAATAAATATATTTATAGTGTTTTTTACGTTTACAGCAAAAATAATTTTATTGTTTAAAAAAAATAGGTCAGAATAGCCCAGCCGGTGTGGTTTAGCATCGACTTGTGATGCAGGAGGTCACAGTTCAATTCCTGGTCAGGGCACATGCTCAGGTTGTGGGCTGGAACCCCTGTGTGGAGCATGAGGAGGTAGCCAATCAATTATTCTCTCTCATCATTAATGTTTCTCTTTCCCCTTCTCCCTTCCTCTTTGAAATCAATAAAAATACTTTTTTAAAAAAGTTTTTTTTAAAGGTCAGAATAAATTTATAGACTGCAGCTCCTGCACACCTTTCAATTTTGTGTTCCTGATGCCTTACTTGCCTCACCCAATCCTGACTCTACTACAGAATGCACTTGAGGAAGAAAGAAAGAGACCTAGGGAGACTGAGATGTAAAGGGAATGATTAACAAAGAAAGTGGTGAGGACACTGTGTTCTCTTCAGGAGGGAGAGGCTGGGCCTGACTCCGGGGGAGGGGGCAGATTGGTCTTAAGTCCCAAACATGCTGGATCTTTGGGGGGCTTGAGGGCAGTTTCCCAAAGGAAGACTTGAGGCCTCAGGAGGCCCAGGAAAATATAATACTGTGCTGTATTAGACAGTATTATTATATATACAATACTGTAGTCTTCATTTGAAAGTTGCTGACAGTAGAGTTTAAAAGTTCTGGCCACAAGAAAAAAATTTTGTGACTGTGTGGCGATGATGTTAACCAGGCTTACTGTGGTGACCATTTAGCAACTTACAAGTGTCAAGTTGTTATGTTGTACACCTGAAACTAATGTAGTTATTTGCTGATTATATCTCAAAAATAAAAGGTGGCCTGGGTCATGGTGGGACAAATCCCCTTCCTACTGCTCCCCTCCTGGACTGTGAGGATGGCACAGCACGGTGCCCCTTTCACAACCTCCTTGGGAGGGCAGCCCCACAGGTGCTCCGTGTGGAAGTCCGGCAGGCAGGAAAGGAAACGGGAAAGACCAACCTGTTTCAGTAAGTCCTCTAATAATTCAGACACTATCAAGTCTGAGAAGCATTCCATCTCCACAGATCCCAAACCCCACTGTGGCCACCATGCTCTTCCCAGGCGAGGCACTTCCCCTGCATATCCCTTCCCCAACTGGCCTGACTTATGGCAGGGCACCACCTCCTCTAGGAAGCTCCCCTAACTCCCAGACCCAAGCAAGTGCACCCTGAGAGAGGATACCCACATTTCCACATGATGCAGTGAGGGTCCAGGACCTGCTGGTGACACCCAGGGTGGGTGCACCCCAAGGTTAGACTCTCCTCTGCTTTGGATCCTATGAGCCCATGCAGGCTTCAGGGCGAGCAGTTTCTCCAGCCCCTTCCTTCCCCAGGTTGTAGCCTGAGCCTGTGAGTAGGGAGGGCAGCCCCAAAAGCCCTGCTTACCCTAGCTGCAGGGTCCCTTCCCCAGGACCGCCTGGGGCCTCTATGCAGGGTTAGGAGACCCCACAACTCACTACAGGTGCTTATGACCACATCTTCCTCCACTGACCAGAAGCAAGGTGTAGGCAGGAGAGTCCCTACGAATACAGTAACTAGGGTAAACCTAAGGGGCCTGGAGTCTACCACCAACTTGGAGGATCGTATCTGCTGGCTTTGCCTACCCAGTTCTCAGGGATTGCCACGGCCCTGATCAGCATTCCTGCTTCTTCTCTGTAAAGAAGTTATTTCCCACATTTTTTTATTTTTACAGAATGAGGGGCTCAAGGTGGAACGGGCCCCCTCTGGGCCAAGCCCCCTCATGGTGCATGGGTGGCTTCCTCTTGACACCCTCTGGGTCATGCCCCCAGAGCTTCCACATGGAACTACCCTCCACAGGTGAGCATAAGGGGTTGTAGCACCCTCAGAGCAGCCTGTGCCATGTTGTGCATTGCCCCCATCAGTCCGACCGCCTCTGTGCCCACCCAGAGGGCAAGGCTTCTGTTCGTGCTCTCCTGGCTCCCAAGAGCTTGGCGAGCACTTGAAACCCATGAGACTCAAGGGCTTGGGGTGCACCAGGGGCAGGTGGGTGGGCACCGTCAGCACTAGGGTTGTAAGAGCTGGGCACAGTCTCGATCCCATTCTCCCAGCACCAGGGCTCAGACCACCTGGTCCTGGATTAACTGCTGAGGCCAGGAGTGCAGGGAGGAGCTGCAGGCCTCCAGGCCTTTCCAGCAGCTGTCCTGACCTCAGCCCCCCCGCCTTCTGGCTGGGACCCCAGGCCTAAATCCAGGGACATCTGCCTTTCAAAACCACCCCACCCCCGCCACACACAACACATGACAACACTTAATGCCATTCAGATGTAATCACAAATGAGTAAAACAGTACAATTTACATGTATTATACTGTAACGAAAAGAAACCCTGCTCTGGGCAGTGTTGCTCAGTAGCTTGAGTGTCAGCCAGCACAGTGGAGGGTCAAGAGTCCAATCCCTACCTCCATTGGGGTGCCTGTAAGAGGCAACCAACCACTCAGGTGTGTCTCACCCAGATGTTTCTCTCCCTCTGTCCCCCATCCCTTCCACTCTCTTCTAGACATCAATGGAAAAAAATATCCTAACTCCTTGGGTGAGAATTAAAAAAAAAAAAAAAAAGAGCCCTAGCTGGTTTGGCTCAGCATCAGCCTGTAGACTAAAGGGTCCAGGTTTGATTCCAGTCAAGGGCACATGCCCGGGTTGCAGGTTTGATCCTCAATAGAGGGCGTGCAGGTGGTAGCCGATCAATGATTCTCATCCTGATGTTTCTCTCCCTCTCTGAAATCAATAAAAATATGTTTAAAAAGGGGGGGGGGGGAGAAACCTCACTCCTCCAGGGGATGGAGGTGGGCAGTACTTCCACAGCTCTGCCCAGTCTCCTGTCTGTGCACCCCTCTACCCACCCAAGTTGCTGGAGTTGGCATGTCTCCTGCCAGCTTCAGTCCAGCCCGCCACAGGCCAGGCTATACAGCCGAGACAGGAACCCATTACTCTGGCATTCTAGCTCTTATTCCCTCTCCCCCCTCCCAGAACCACCCTTAACCCACCCAAGGCTTCCCACCACTTGTGTCCACTCCCCAACCCAAGAGGCATGCCTCTACCCAGCTAGCTTGGTGTCCACCCAAGCAGAGAGTGACGCTGCTTTTGTTCTGGTCCAGCTAAAGCTGCAGGGAGGGGCAGTGCGGCTTGGGCGGACAGTGCACTGCTTTCCCAGGGAAAACCTGTCACAAGTTCATCTATCTGCATGTCCTCCTAAAGGGAACGAACTGCAGCAGGGGAGCCCAGAGCAGGACCGTCGGCCACAGTGCGGTGCTATAGTCACAAGATCCAGACCCGGTGCTCCGGTGCTCACTGCGCCAACCAGCCTTTGCACAGAAGGGGGGGGGGGGGGGGGGCTGTTTTCATAATTCGCCATCAGAAGCTCCTTCCAAAAATAAACCAAAAACCTCCCTGGAGTGAAAAAGGGAAGGGCTCCCAGTTATCCTTCCAGAAGGGCTCTTTCTAGTCTGGAGATATGAAGAGCTGAGAGTGGAGGCCACCACTGGCCCTCCTGAGCGTGAGTCAAATCACAGCCTGATCCTCCTCCTCTGCGGAGCCGTGGCTGTCATGTGGATACTGTGGAAACTGCAGTGTAGCTCCCCTGAGCTAGAGTGCCAGGTCGAAGCCATGCGAACAGCAGGCTAGATAGGTCTAAATCCCTAAAGAAATGTGGGCAGATGGGGTGCCTACCTCCTTCCTAGTGGAGCCTGTGGTCTCCACTGAGGGGTGGAGCCAGGCATACCTGGATCCAGTCATTAGGGCAAGAGGAGGTGGGGGTGTCAGATGACCGAAGTCAAAGGGGAGTCCCAACAGTAAGTCATAATTTCTGAAGATAAGCAAAGCTCACTGTCACCACATGTGAAGGCCGAGGTGAGGGGTCTAGAGTAAGGTGACCAGACATCCCGATTTTTAACAATTTGTCCTGCGTCATGCGTTTTAAAAAAGTCCCGATTTTTGGAAAGAGACATATGTACTACTCTTAATATTTTAAGTAAAAAATAAAATAAAAAAAAAACAAAACAAAAAAAAACCACCTCGCCCTCCCCCACGCCCCCGTCAATGGTGTCCCGCTTTACCAATGTTAAAATCTGGTCACCTTAGTCTAGAACATAGGGGACAGCATAGATTCCATCGCAACATTCAGGAGGCAGTCAGTCAGATTTATTTATTCCTACTCAACATAACCGCAGAACACAGGAGTAATTCTGTACATCTCTAGAGACTCACAGCTAGCTTCAAAACAATAGAAATTTTAAACTACAAAAGATGAGTTGTAGTCAGCAAATATAAAGGGTAACTTCAGGCTGTGTCCAACATTTATGAGACTATTTACAGCGCCCAGGGATAGGTTCAGATCTCTCCGGCCTCCTTCTCCTCTGACGTCTTCCCGTTGGAGCTTTCAAGCCTCCAGTTGGTGGCCTCACGCTCACTCCGACCTCGCTCCCAGGACTCCTCCCTCGACGCCCGATCTCTGGAGAACCTGGGAAATGGGAACCATAGGCTCAGCAGAAGCTGTTGTCTCCCTTCTGACTGTTTCCTCAGATGCCCCTCAACACCACATCAAGGAAGGCCAAGACCCATCCCACCAGGAAGGCTCCCAAGCACACCAGAGAGCAGTCAGGCCTGCATTCCCATGCCCAGCCCATAGCCACTAAAAAGTGACATTGGAAAAGATTTCAAATAGCAGCTCAAATATAAACAGAGCAAAGGAAAATGCAATAAAAGGTCCACACGTGGAATATGACCTGTTATGTAAAAAAACAATGGGAAAGAAAAAGACTAATAAACCCAAGCATACCAAAGTAGTAACAGTGGTTACCAGTGGTGTTTTTCCCTTAGAAAAATCACAGTGAAGATGAGCAGGCACAAGCCTCGGGGGTCTCCGCATCAGAGTGACAGTGAGTGTGCAGCCCCTGCATGTGTCGGGCACCTGGTGGGGCCGTGCTCATGTGCGACCACCCCCCAGCCTCTCAGCTGTCCCATCCCTGAATCTGCTGCTCCCAGCTTAGGGCTCCCAGGACTTTGGGTTCCATTCACCACTCCTCAAGGCCCCAATACTCAGTCCCACAGACGCCCAGCCAGTCTCCTGAGCAACAGGTCTGGCTGACGGACCCCAGCAGACCCTGGGAACACAAAGAGAAAGGGCTCACTCCTGGTTGCAGCTACTGAAGAAGTCAGAGTAGTTACTTGTATTTCGCACTCCGGTCCCTGGAAGCCCGGCGGTGGCCCCGGCTGTGGCTCCGGGAACGACTGCGGTGACGCCGGTGTCTGTCTCGGGACCGGGACCTGGAAGGCTTTCGTCGTTCTCTGGAGGAAGATCTTGACCGCCTCCGACGCCGGTCCCGGGAACGTGACCTGCAGTGGACCAGAGGCTCTGAAGACTGTGCTGGCCCCACCTCGCCACTCTCCTCTCTTAGCACATTCAGCTTGATGCTTTTCTGCTCTCTCTCCTTTCCTCCCACAAATTTACAGCTGGGTTCACAACAGTCCCATCAATTAATCTGTGGTCAGAAAGAATTAGGACCAGACCCTCCCCACCAATGCTTCCCACCAAAACATCTTGCTAGGAAACTCCGGGCCTCCCGAGGACCTCAGCAGTGCCTCTAATCTCCCCGCACCAACATCACTGACAGTGGATCTTTCTACTGGACTAAGCACCAATCAACCCAACAACAGACGGGGCTCAAGTCTGACCTGTGCCCATGCCCCTTCACAAGCCTGCCCTAACCACAGATAGTAACTGTGAAGTCATAAAGGTTAAGTATCAAGGAAAATGCATGTGTGCTCAGGCCAGGTAGCTCAGTTGTTTAGAGTGTCCTCCCGATATGCCAAGGTTGTGGGTTTGATCCTCGGTCATACAAGAATCAACCGATGATTGCATAAATAAGTGAAACTGATGTTTTTTTCCCCTTCTCTCCCCTCACCTTCCTCTCTAAAATAAAAAAGAAAAATGCATGTGGAAAAGAACATGTGACTGAGAACGCTTAAATGATCTGTTTGTTTTTAATCCTCATCTGAGGATATTTTTCCATAGATTTTTAGAGAAATGGAAGGGAGGGAGGGAGAGAGAGAAAGAAAAACATCAATGTGAGTGACACATCGATTGGTTGCCTCCCACACACACCCCTACTAGAACCCAGGATCAAGCCTGCAACCGAGATTCATGTCATTGACCAGAACAGAACCCAGGACCCTTCAGGCCACAGGCCAATGCTCTATCCACAGAGCCAAACCAGATAGGGATTAACTGGATCTGGAAACCTACCTTCTGCGATCTCTGGTTCTTGATCCAGACCTAAAATGAAGGGAGGAAAAAAATGAACATTTTCTCCCAAACAGCCCCATTCCTCACATCTCAGGGTAAAGGAGGGTCAACTTCCCACAGAAACCTGTTCTCTTCTAGCGGTTCACTTGTTCTCAGGCCTATGGCACCAAGTGTCAATGCTTACAAATCGAGGTCCACCTCCAACCCCCAGCTCCTAGCTGTTTTTGGCAAAAGAATAGGACTAGCACCCTGAGTTCAACAATTGACTCTGCGAAGTCTTTATAGTGGACATCAGCACAGCAAAGCAGTCACCTAACAGACACAGGGCTGGGTAGAAGCGCAAGTCACCAAGACACCAAAGTCAAGCTCCAAACATAGGCTCATTGCCAGCTGAGGGTCACACGAGGTCCTTGGGAAATAGTATACAACCAGCAACCCAAAAAATGCACATAGTAATAAGACTCATTTTACAGTGTCCACATCAAAAGTTAACATGATTGCCACCAACATGGGCTGAGGAGGAAGTGACAAAATAATGCTCTTATACTGTGTGGCTTGAGGTGACTTAATAACACTTACCAATATTTATGTATTAAATTCCTTTATGCCAGAAATTCTGAGCAATTTCATAAAATATATACGAAGATGATCTCTAGAGTAATTATTCACAGTTTTATAAAAACATAACAATAGTCATCAAAAATTAAAACTGGTTGCCCTGGCCAATGCAGCTCAGTTGTTTGAGCACCAAAAGGTCATTGGTAAGGGCATCAAAAAAAAAAAAGGTCATGCCCAGGTTGTGGGTTCAGTCCCCAGTCAAGATGCATTGAGGAGGCAATTGATGTTGGCCCCTCCCCCACCTTCTTCTTTAAAACCAATAAAAACATAGTTTTAAAAAATATCATCTCTTTCAACCATAAAACAAATTTAAATTAAAAATGATAGGCAACAGCCCTGGTCAGGTAACTCAGTTGGTTAGAACATTGTCCCAATATGCCCACCAAGGTTGCAGATTTGATCCTGGACCAGGGCACATACAAGAATCAACCAAATGCATAAATAAGTGGAACAATAAGTTTCTCTCTCTCCCTCTCAAATCAATCAATAATTTTTTAAAAAAAGGATAGGCAGCAAAACTAATAAGTGAGACTGCATCAAACAAAAAAACTTCTGTACAGCAAAGGAAACCATCAACAAAATGAGAAAGTAGCTACAAAATACAAGAACATATTTGTAAATTGTATCAGATAAGGGTTTAATATACAATATATATAAAGAACTCCTAAAACTCCAAAGAAAAAACAT
The DNA here is from genome assembly GCA_004026665.1 of Murina feae. Lineage (NCBI taxonomy): Eukaryota > Metazoa > Chordata > Mammalia > Chiroptera > Vespertilionidae > Murina > Murina feae. The sequence goes on along the minus strand of PVJC01027023.1, from coordinate 5,929 downwards.
TCAACTAAAAAATGGACAGAGAATCTGTGTATTTTTCTGAAGACATACAAATACATAAAAAGGTGCTCAAGATCACCAATCATCAAAGAAATGCAAATCAAAACCACAATGCAAGATCATACCCGTTAGACTGGTAATGATCAAAAAGACATTTTGCCCAGGTCAGTGTGGCTCAGTGATGGAGCATCAGCTAGTGCAACCGAGAGTTCCTTTCTCAGTCCTGGTCAGGGCATGTGTGGGAGGTAACCAATTGGTGTCTCTCTCACAATGATGTTTCTCTCTCTCCCTCCCCAACCCTCCCTTCCACTTTCTCTAAAAAAAATAAAAAATAAAAATCAATGGAAAAAATATCCTTGGACCAGCCAGTGTGGCACATCGACTTATGAACCAGGAGGTCACGGTTCGATTCCCAGTCAGGGCACATGCCTAGGTTTTGGGCTCGATCTCCAATAAGGGGCATGCAGGAGGCCGCTGACCAATGATTCTCTCATCATTGTTTCTATCTCTTTCTCCCTCTTCCTTCCTTCCTGAAATCAATAAAAATATATTAAAAACAAAACAAGACATTCTAGCCCTGGCTGGTTTGGTTCAGTGGACAGAGTATTGGTCTGCGAACTCAAGGGTCCTGAGTTCAATTCCAGCCAAGGGCACATGCTCCTGTTGTGGACTCAACACCCTGGGGGGGGGGGGGGAGTGACTGGTGCAGGAGGCAGCCAATCAATGATTCGCTCTCATCATTAATGTTTCTTTCTCTCCTACCTTCCTCTCTGAAATCAATTTTTAAAAATACAAAAAGACATTTTAAGTGTTGGCAAGGATGTAGAAAAAAGGAAACCCTCATACACTTTTGGTGGGAATGTAGATTAGTGCAGCCACTGTGGAAAATATGGAAATTCCTTACAGAATTAAAACCAGACCCACCAATGCCCCAGCATTCCATTTCTAGGTAAAGTAGTCCACCCTTTCATTTTCTGCAGTTTCAGTTACCCATGGTCAACCTCAGTCTGAAAACATTAAATGAAAATTCCAGAAATAATAAGTTTTAAATTGTACACCATTCTGATGAAAGCTTGCAGCATCCCACTCTGTTCTGTAAATCATCCCTTTGTCAAGCATATGCATGCTGTATACATTAGCTGCCTGTTAAGTCACTTAGTAGCCATCTTGGTTATCAGAACAACTGGTGAAGTACCACGTTTCATGTGTTCAAGTCACCTTTATTCTACTTAATATTGGCCACAAAGAACAGGAATAATGATGCTGGCAAAGAGAAGCCATAAAGTATACATGGGAAAAAAACAGCTTACTTAAGGTTCAGTACTATCTGCAGTTTCAAGCATCCAGTTTTAGGAATCTATCTCCTGCAGATAAGAGGGGGAGGGAGAGAAACTACTGTATTTATTTGCAAGTCCAACTAAGCGTGTACTGATAGATGAATAAAGAAAAGTGATACATACACACGGGAATATTATTCAGCCATACAAAAGAAGGAAATCCTGCCATTTGTGACATGGAAGGACCTTGAGGGCATTACGCTAAGTGAAACATATCAAAGACAACTAGTGTATTTTCTGGTGTATAAGACGAACCCCAACTTTTGAGAAGATTTTCCTGGGAGCCTACCAGGGACACTTGCAGTCTCCGTCCGGCTCCATTGAAATGAATGGAGTGCGGCCATTTTTGAGCTCCCCCCACTGTATGTGCTGACCGCAGATTTTCCAGTCCGGCTCCAAAGTTCCAGCACCTGCCCTGTAAGACGACCCCTGACTTTTGAGAAGATTTTCCTGGGTTAAAAAGTCGTCTTATATGCCAGAAAATACGGTACTGTATGATTTCACTTACATGTGGAGGCACAGGATGGGGAAGTGAATGAAAAGGGGGGAAAAGAATAGTCTGTTATGACACATCACTGTAAGGACACACCTGCTGTGGGATGATCTCAGATATCAGATGAGGGTCTCAGTGCACACAGATACAACCCACACCACAGTGGTCACCTCGATATAAAGAGGGACTTGCATGTTTTGCTTGTACATTTTTATACTGCTTGAGTTTCTTTACAATCAGAATGTGTTACGTAATTAATGGGAGAAAATATAATAAATAGTATTTACCCTTCCATAGTTACACACTGAAGAATTCCTTCAGGAAAACCCAGTTTCTGGGCCTTTTAAGGACAATGAGCTGTGCCCAACAGGAGAGCACAGATACTCCTGGCTCAAGTCTCTTCCCTGAACTCCGACCAGACTCAACATCTCTACCTAATGTTTCTTACACATCTCAAACTGAGCATGGCCAGAATCAATTTATACTCCCTACACCTTCCTCACGCCAACACACAGCTCCTAGTCTTTCCTACCTCCGTAGATGGCCACTCAAGGCCATAACCATGACACCAGCTCCATTCCCCCTTTGCTTGCCTCACAACTGATTACCAAGAAATGTTATCAGCTCTATACTCAGATCCTTACCACCCTCAACTGATTCAAACTTCCTCCTCCTTCTGGGCTCTCCCAGCTGGCTTACTATTCTTGCTGCTACTGCCCCTACCACCTGCACTGACTCACAAGGCAGCAGGTCCCAACCTCCTCCACTGGCTCCATTTCACTCAAGTCAATGCCAGAGACTAAATATAAATAGCCCCAAGGACCTTCTTGCACAACTAGGCACAGCAGAATGACACCTGTTCCATCGTGTCCTGTTTGCCGAGTGCTACACTCACAGCAGTCCGGGTGCAGCAGGTTCCTCTCCCTCTTCTGTGCATTACCTTCGGGGATGGGGGTGGAGGGTGGTGTCTACATCTCTCCAGGTAAGATTTAGGTCACCGGAGCTCTCATGCAGCGGAAGACAGCCCAGTCCAGTGCTGCACCGCAGTGCACACACACACACAGGTCTTTCTAGGCCAGCCAAGACCTTGCTCAACTGAACATGCTGCGAGTTTATTCTCTTTTAACTCCCTCTTAGGTACTTAGCAGACCTCAACTGTTTCAGCAACACCGCAATCAAAGTAGAGGTTTCCTTACTACGTGCTATCGGGCTCACCTCCTGCTCAGCCGCTCCTCCCGCTCCCTCTCTTCTCTCCTCCTCAAGCGATCCTGGTTTCTCTTCTCCTGTTTGTCAGCCACAGTTTTCTAAATAAATGAAAAATTGGAAAATGAGAGAAGAGAAAGTTACTAGAGTGTAAATGTTGTTTAATAAAGCACATTTATATGACTCAGTATTGGTAATTTAAAAATCTAAGAGAAAATCTTAAAAAACAGGAACATGGTCAATTTAAAAACTTCTTAAACAATGAAAAAATGGAAAACTCATTTAAAAATGCTTTATCAGCACACTGAAAAAAATTTTTTTAAATATATTTTATTGATTTTTACAGAAAGGAAGGGAGAGGGATAGAGAGTTAGAAACATCGATGAGAGAGAAACATCGATCAGCTGCCTCCTGCACACCTCCCACTGGGGATGTGCGCAGAACCAAAGGACATGCCCTTGACCAGAATTGAACCTGGGACCTTTCATTTTTTTTTTTTTCCCCAAATGTTTTATTGATTTTTAGAGAGAGAAGAAGGGAGAGGGACAGAGAGATAGAAACATCGATGAGAGAGACACATCATCAATCACCTGCCTCCTGCATGCACCCCCACCGGGGATTGAACCTGCAACCCAGGCATGTGCCCTGACTGGGAATCGAACCCATCACCTCCTGGTTCCTGGGTCAGATGCTCAACCACTGAGCCATGCCAGCCGGGCTGAACCTGGGACCTTTCAGTCTGCAGGCCGAGGCTCTATCCACTGAGCCAAACCGGTTAAGGCATAGTGTCCTATCTTTAGGTGCCACATGTCTGTCCTTCCACCAGATTTCAGGTGTCTAGAAAGGAAGGCCTACCTATTTCCCAGCATCTCTTCTTTAACACAGTACACAGCAGGAAAGACTCCTGTCAGTTTGGAGAATGATAATTCTAAGTATCTGAAACATGTTCAACCTTTCTTCTTAGTGTTCTGTACTCAAGATGTCAAATGTTTTACAGTCTAACCCAGGAAAACAACCACCTTCTCGGCCTAAGTTGGCTCAGGGCAAGGGCCAGGATGTGTCGTCTCCCATCTAGCCTAACCATTCTTCATGCGTGCCTCTGTCCAAAGAGAAAAACTAGAGGCTGCTGGCTTTTTCCCCATCTCCTAACAGAAGTTATTTCGGAGATGTGCAAGAGGTGTCCTGTACTGGACTCTGCCATTATCCTTATAGAAAGGGAATGCAGACTAAATAAATGTCCAAGGCCTCTTAGGTCTCTTGTGTACGTGATGAATCAAGCATTTATTTCACTATAAAATTCAAGGCACATTCTTAGAATAAGAACTAACGTTTTCTAAAGGAAATAAATGCGAAAAGATCACAAGACTTCTCAGGTTTCTCCACAAATACAATACATTAACGTACCCTCAACTGATCAAGCTTCTCTCGGATCTGAATGAACCCCAAGTGCAATTTTCCCCCAAAGTGGTCTGCAAGACGACGGTCATTGTCATGGAGACCAAGGTAGGCTGAGCAGACTTCACAGACACGCAGCTTCTGCTGTTGAAAACTGGATGCAGGCATAGAATTTCTGTATTCTTCCTGGAAAAAGAGAATGGAGTGATAAAAATGCCACCAAATAGTCAACCCCTAAAATGGAAATATTTGAAGGGACTATAGAAGTGAGTTATAAATAAATAAGAATTTGAGCATTTAAAAGTTTTAGATATTTTTAACCAATTTAACTTCATCATTTATTTAAGAAATGAACCAACAGCCCTGGCCAGTTAGAGAGTCATCCCGATAGGGCAAGGTTGCAGGTTTGATCCCCAGTCAGGGCATACATAAAAATCAACCAATGGATGCATAAATAAATGGAACAGATCGATTTTCTCTCTGTCTCTAAAAATCCATTAAAAAATTTTTTTGAAAGAACCCAAAACACCATGATTTTAAAACAAGGAAAATTCAAACCATTCAGACCAGCAGAATACTGCCTATTCTCAGAGGGAATAGTGAACTACAGGGAGTGAACACCAGAGAAACAAGACAGGAGAATCTTCAGCAGGGTCCTTCGAAAAATAAATCGAATGAGCACCATCCACAGAATTTGTGTCCCAATGCCTAGAAAGCTATACCCCAATGCAGTGCTAAAAGATAAAATTTGGAAGGACAAATATATTAGACCCCTCTTCAAAGAAGAAAGTGCACAACAGGAGGAGACAGCAAGATGGCGGCATAAGGTAAACACCATAAATGCAGCCGTGAAAAACTATTTCAGAAAAACCACGAAAAGAACACACGGACACCACTCGCACCCACAGGAAGGCTGGCTAAGTGAAAATCCTACAACTAGAAAAGAGTCTGAGACTCAGAGGAGTGGCGGAAGCAAAGCACAGAGGTACGGAGGCGCGCGCACGGGGCTCGGGAAAGGGCTGGTGCCGGAGGTCGCAGTTCTTTTCCAAAACGGAGAGAGCCACAAGTTCCCAGCGGCTCTGAACTCCAGTTCCAGGCGAGTTTCTGAGGACCCAGACACCCAGAGAAGGGGGGACTGACTGGCACCAGGAGGAAATCCAAAGCGGGTTTCTCTCAGCGTTGCTTGCAGCAATTACCGCGGGACACAGAGACCTGGTGACTCTCAGCGCAGGGCTGAAAACCGCCATAGCTATTTGCTCCGCCCCACTCTGCAAACTCCCCAAGGCCCCGCCCCTCCCAAGCTGAGTCAGAGGCTTTTGCATATAAAAGGCTGAGTAGCCTAAGGCAAAGGCTAACTCAACACCTCCTTAAAGATACAGGAGCCAGCCCCACCCAGTGGCCAGAGTGGGACTAACCTAAACAAAACAGATCCACAAGGAACACACTCGGGGCAGATGCAGTGAGCATAAAAGCCCCACTGAAACAACTCTTGCCCCATAAGGGT